>JAKVIS010004827.1:0-13206 GCA_033119425.1 Bufotes viridis
CTCTGTGGAGCAGCAGCATAGTGTGAATGACAAGTACTCGATCTATTCAAGTGAAAGAGCGAGTACTTGTCATTACACAGCACTTCCGAGACGAAATACAGTGCAATGAACAGGATGGGGAGCTCGCATGGGCTCCACCTCCTCTTCAAACAGCCGATTGACGAGGGTGCCGGTTTTCGGGCCCCTGTCGATCAGATATTAATGACTTATCCTGATGACAGGTCATCAATATATATGACAGGACAACCCCTTTAAGGCTATACATAACATTGGAGTTATTTATGATATCACCGCTGCAACAGTACCAAGCGCTTGGCTTCTTGAGTACTTCTAAAGATAATACAATGCCCTAAAATTTGGCCATTTCTAATTTTCTACAGGGATCTATTTCTGAGGTCTAGCATAAAAGTAGTTGGGATCTAGCGAAGTAAAGTACTTTGTGCTCAAATTGGTCTTGACAACTAATCAATGAAATCATCAGAAAAAACTTTCTGGCAGTGTGAAAGTATATACCATAGTCCCCAGATCATTTTTTAAAATTAAGTCCCTGTTGTTATTCATGTACCAGATGCAGTTTCAGCTCTTGGACGCCTCCTTCAGGGTTATTAGAATTGCTAGCACTCAACAAGGTGGACATAAGGAATGGTGAGTCATCCTAATCATGCTGCTGTTTTGAAGCAAGTTGAAGGTCACCAGACTATTGTGTGTCAGGCTTGTGGCCAAATGAAAGGAGGCGCACGTTCAGAACCGGATCTCTTTATACACAGATAGTTTTTTATTATTTATTACAGGACAACGCATTTCGGGGTACAGGCGACCCCTTTCTCAAGTCTAGGAATAAAAGTATCAGCTAGTGTTTTACTTCTTGCCCTAAGAAGCCATCACAGCCATGCCTACTAATGGCATGGCTGTGATTGGCCAAGTGCAGCATGTGACCCAGCCTCTATTTAAGCTGGAGTCATGTAGTGCCGCACGTCACTCTGCTCTAATTAATGTAGGGATAGGATGCAGCTGCTGTGAGGGCGATATTAGGCAGGGAAAACTCAGCAAAAACACCTAATGAAGTGATCGATCTACAGCTGTGAATCATTCAACTTCTGCTAGTTAATTGCTCACTGGTTTTTAGGCTGCACAGAGCGTTTTTCTGTCACTTTTTTCTGGGGTGGTCGGCGGCCATTTTGTGTCTTGTGGTGCACCAGCACAAGCTGCCACCAAGTCCATCAATCCATCAATACTAGTTTTTTTTTTTTGCTATATCCTACATAAGGGGCTTGGCTGTGCTTATTGTGACCCCTAGAAACTCGGGATAGAAATTTCTATATTTTATTGAGGGGTTAAATTTAATTGCCAAAATAGCAATCCCCTAAATCTGGTGTTCCAGTTGTGGCTAGCCAAGTGTAATACTCTCTGCTGTCTGGCAAAGGATAGATTTTATTCTGTGGTGAAATTCAATTGCCAAAATAGCAATCCCCTAAATCTGGTGTCCCAGCAGTGGCTGGCCAAGTTTAA
Organism: Bufotes viridis; assembly: GCA_033119425.1. Lineage (NCBI taxonomy): Eukaryota > Metazoa > Chordata > Amphibia > Anura > Bufonidae > Bufotes > Bufotes viridis. The sequence goes on from JAKVIS010004827.1 coordinate 1,510, forward strand.
TAGTGTCCGGCACCTTTGATTTATGTATTTTACATATTCTGTTTGCAATTTGCTTCTATTTTCTCTCTTGATGTTTAGAAATTTTATCACGAGAATTATTACGGTATCCGGTCTGTACACCTCATGCATATCTTGCTGTTGTTTCCTGAGTGTTGTAAAGATTTACCTATTGTGACCTACTATTTCGTGCGTATGCACAATGCTTAATTATACGCTGTTTTGCTTCTATTCAATTACTACAAATAAAGAATGAATAAAAAATAAAATAAAAAATATTGTCCGGCAAAGGATAGATAATTTTCTGGGGTGAAATTCAATTGCCAAAATAGCAATCCCCTAAATCTGGTGTCCCAGCAGTGGCTGGCCAAGTTTAATAGTGTCTGGCACCTTCGATTTATGTATTTTACATATTCTGTTTGCAATTTGCTTCTACTTTCTCTCTTGATGTTTAGAAATTGGATCACGAGAATTATTACGGTATCCGGTCTGTACACCTCATGCATATCTTGCTGTTGTTTCCTGAGTGTTGTATAGATTTAACTATTGTGACCTACTATTTCGTGCGTTTGCACAATGCTTAATTATATGATGTTTTGCTTCTATTTAATTACTACAAATAAAGAATGAATAAAAAAAAATAAAAAATAGTGTCCGGCAAAGGATAGATAATTTTCTGGGGTGAAATTCAATTGCCAAAATAGCAATCCCCTAAATCTGGTGTCCCAGCAGTGGCTGGCCAAGTTTATTAGTGTCCGGCAAAGGATATATTTTGTTCTGGGGTTGAATTCAATTGCCAAAATAGCAATCCTGTAAATCAGTGGTTTCAGCTGTGGCTGGCCAAGTTTATTAGTGTCCGGCAAAGGATATATTTTGTTCTGGGGTGGAATTCAATTGCCAAAATAGCAATCCTGTAAATCAGTGGTTTCAGCTGTGGCTGGCCAAGTTTAACAGTGTCCGGCAAAGGATAGATTTTGTTCTGGGGTGAAATTCAATTTGCTAAAATAGCAATACCATAAATCAGTGGTTTCAGCTGTGGCTGGCCAAGTTTAATAGTGTCCGGCAAAGGATAGATAATTTTCTGGGGTAAAATTCAATTGCCAAAATAGCAATCCCCTAAATCTGGTGTCCCAGCAGTGGCTGGCCAAGTTTAATAGTGTCCGGCACAGGATATATTTTGTTCTGGGGTGAAATTCAATTGCAAAAATAGAAATACTGTAAATCTGGTGTTCCAGCTGTGACTGGACAAGTTTCATAGTGTCCGTCAAAGGATAAATTATTTTCTGGGGTGAAATTCAGTTGCAAAATTAGCAATACCGTAAATCTGGAGTTCCAGCTGTGACTGGACATGTTTCATAGTGTCTGTCAAAGGATATATTATTTTATGGGGTGAAATTCAGTTGCACAAATAGAAATACTGTAAATCTGGTGTTCCAGCTGTGACTGGACAAGTTTCATAGTGTCCGTCAAAGGATAAATTATTTTCTGGGGTGAAATTCAGTTGCAAAATTAGCAATACCGTAAATCTGGAGTTCCAGCTGTGACTGGACACGTTTCATAGTGTCCGTCAAAGGATATATTATTTTATGGGGTGAAATTCAGTTGCACAAATAGCAATACCGTAAATCTGGTGTTCCAGCAGTGACTGGACAAGTTTCATAGTGTCCGTCAAAGGATATATTATTTTATGGGGTGAAATTCAGTTCCAAAAATAGAAATATCGTCAATCTGGTGTTCCAGCAGTGACTGGACAAGTTTCATAGTGTCTGTCAAAGGATATATTATTTTCTGGGGTGAAATTCAATTGCCAAAATAGCAATACCCAAAATCTGGTGTTCCAGCTTTTGCAGGCCAAGTGTAAATCTGTCCGTAAAAGGGTATATTACACTCAGCATGCATCTCCAAGTGTATTTCTTTCCGTTAAAGGGTATATTACAGTAAGTTTTAAAATACAGCATAATCCTCTACATTTGCACACACTGTTTTGCATCTCTAAGTGTATTTCTTTCCATTGAAGGGTATATTACACAAAGTGTTAAAATACAAGTGCTGAAAGCATAATCCTATAAATATTTTTCACATGCTACTGTGCATCTCCAAGTGTAAATCTATCTGTAAAAGGATACCTTTCATCCAGGGCCTAAATACTAGGCCTACAATTGATATTCCCCTAAATCTGTGGTTACTGCTGTGCCTGGAATAATGTAATATGGTACATTAATAGAATAAAAGGCCTGAATTTGAATTCAATACATTGGGCCAAATACATTTTTTCTTATTGTGGTGAACGGTAACAATGAAGAAAACATCTAGTAAGGGACGCGGATGTGGACATGGTCGTGGTGTTGTTAGTGGACTTTCTGGTGCTGGGAGAGGACGTGGCCGTTCTGCCACAGCGACACGTCCTAGTGAACCAACCTCAGGTTTCAGTACCCGCCAGAATTTACAGTGATATTTGGTGGGCCCAATGCCGTTCTAAGGATGGTAAGGCCTGAGCAAATACAGGCAATAGTCAATTGGGTGGCTGCAGAAAGCGCACAGGTAGCGCCTGAAAACCAAGCCCATCAGTCTGTCACATCAGCCCCATGCATATCAGGGAAACAGTCTGAGCCTCAAGTTAATTCAGGAAGAGATGATGGAGGCAGCATGTCCGGTTGAAAAATCCCTTTATTTTGGGAACTGCTCACATGAAAAACGTGAATATAAAAAGTTGCTACGTTACGGCTATCACATAGCCTTTGTCAAGCACAATGTGAATTATACCTACACGTGTTTATAAAGTAAAGACTCCACCTCCACATGGAGATGTGTCCAATCATTGTATCTCATTGTTAATCATTCACATAAAGGGTTAACATTACACATCCAATCTGTGCCCCGCTCAACGGCTGCTTTATATAAAACCTAGAGTCAATCATACAAAGTGTTCTCACCTGATGGTATACTTGAGCCTCCGTTATGCTGTTTGAAGACTCTGCTGGCAGGGATTCCCAAGGGAATCCACCTAGCCCTTCCCCAGTGGTGGAAGACATAGAATGCACTGATGCACAACCACTTATGTTTCCGGATGATGAGGACATGGGAATACCACCTAATCAGAGTCTGCACGTCTCTGATGATGACGAAACACAGGTGTCAACTGCTGCGTCTTTCTGCAGTGTGCAGACCTAATAGGAGGTCAGGGAGGAAGACTGTGTGGAAGATGCAGGGGACGATGAGGTCCTAGACCCCACATGGAATGAAGGTCGTGCCACTGACTTTGATAGTTCAGAGGAAGAGGCAGTGGTGAGACCAAGCCAACAGCATAGCAAAAGAGGGAGCAGGGGGCAAAAGCAGAACAGCCCCCGCCAAGAGACTTCGCCTGCTACTGGCCACCGCCACCAGGGACCGAGCACCCCAAAGGCAGCTTCAAGGAGTTCGCTGGCATGGCACTTCTTTAAACAATGTGCTGACAACAAGACCAGAGTGGTTTGCACGCTGTGCCATCAGAGCCTGAAGTGAGGCATTAACGTTCTGAACCTTAGCACAACCTGCATGACCAGGCATCTACATGCGAAGCATGAACTGCAGTGGAGTATACACCTTAAAAACAAGGAACTCACTCAGGCTCCCCCTGCTCCCTCTTCTGCTGCTGCCTCGTCCTCTTCCTCCTCCTTGGGAGGAATGTTGGCACCTGCCGCCCACCAAACAGAGGATGTGCCACCGACACCACCACCTGCGTCACCAAGCATCTCACCATGTCACACGGCAGCGTTCAGCTCTCCATCTCACAAACCTTGGAGAGAAAGCGTAAATTTCCACCTAGCCACCCTCGAGCCCTGGCCTGAATGTCAGCATTCCTAAACTACTGGGCTTGGAAATGCTGTCATTCAGGCTGGTGGACACAGACAGCTTCAAACAGCTGATGACCATGGCTGTCCCACAGTATGTTGTTCCCAGCCGCCACTATTTCTGTAAGACAGCCGTGCCTTCCCTGCACAACCAAGTATCCGATAAAATCAAGTGTGCACTGCGCAACGCCATCTGTGGCAAGGTCCACCTAACCACAGATACGTGGACCACTAAGCACGGCCAGGGACGCTATATCTCCCTAACTGCACACTGGGTAAATGTAGTGGCGGCTGGGCCCCAGGGGGAGATTTCTTTGGCGCACGTCCTTCCGCCACCAAGGATTGCAGGGCACCATTCTTTGCCTCCTGTAGCCTTCACCTCCTACTCGGCTTCCTCCTCCTCTGCTTCCACCAGCTCATCCAGTAAGCCACACATCTTCACCACCAACTTCAGTACAGCCTGGGGTAAACGTCAGCAGGCCATTCTGAAACTCATATGTTTGGGGGGACAGGCCCCATACCACGCAGGAGTTGTGGCGGGGTATTGAACAACAGACCGACGAGTGGTTTCTGCCGGTGGGCCTCATGCCCGGCCTGGTGGTGTGCGATAATGGGCAAAATCTCGTCGCAGCTCTGGGACAAGCCGGTTTGATGCACATCCCTTGCCTGGTGCATGTGCTGAATTTGGTGGTGCAGAAGTTCATTCACAACTACGTCGACATGTCAGAACTGCTGCATAAAGTGCGGGCCGTCTGTGCGCGCTTCCAGCGTTCACATCCTGCCGCTGCTTTCCTGTCTGCGCTACAGCGTAACTTCGGCCTTCCCGCTCACCACCTCATATGCGACGTGCCCACTAGGTGGAACTCCACCTTGCACATGCTGGAGAGACTGAGCGAGCAGCAGCAGGCGATAGTGGAGTTTCAGCTGCAGCACGCACGGGTGAGTCGCTCGGCGGAACAGCACCACTTCACCACCAATGACTGGGCCTCCATGCGAGACCTGTGTGCCCTGTTGCGCTGTTTCGAGTACTGCACCAACATGGCTAGTGGTGATGAAGCCGTTATCAGCGTTACAATACCACTTCTATGTCTCCTTGAGAAAACACTTAGGGCGATGATGGAAGAGGAGGTGGCCCGGGAGGAGGAGGATGAGGGGTCATTTTTTGCACTTTCAGGCCAGTCTGTTAGAAGTGGCTCAGAGGGAGGTTTTTTGCAACAGCAGAGGCCAGGTACAAATGTGGCCAGCCAGGGCCCACTACTGGAGGACGAGGATTAGGTGGAGGAGGATGAGGATGAAGCAGATTCACAGCGGGGTGGCACCCAAAACAGCTCAGGCCCATCACTGGTGCGTGGCTGGGGGGATACGGAGGACGATGACGATACGCCTCCCACAGAGGACAGCTTGTCCTTACCTCTGGGCAGCCTGGCACACAGGAGCGACTACATGCTGCAGTGACTGCGCAATGACAGCAAAGTTGCCCACATTTTAACGTGTGCGGACTACTGGGTTGCCACCCTGGATCCCTGGTAGCGTGATAGGAAGATGCGCGAGTACAAGCGCACGCTGGTAGATGCGCTCCTTAGATCATTCCCAAATGTCACAGGGGAACAGGTGGAAGCCCAAGGCAAAGGCAGAGGAGGAGCAAGAGGTCGCCAACGCAGCTGTGTCACGGCCAGCTCCTCTGAGGGCAGGGTTAGCATGGCAGAAATGTGGAAAAGTTTTGTCTCCACGCCACAGCTAACTGCACCACCACCTGATACGGAAACGTGTTAGCAGGAGGCAGCATTTCACTAACATGGTTGAACAGTACGTCTGCACACCCCTTCACGTACTGACTGATGGTTCTGCCCCATTCAACTTCTGGGTCTCCAAATTGTCCACATGGCCAGAGTTAGCATTTTATGGCTTGGAGGTGCTGGCCTGCCCGGCGGCCAGCGTTTTGTCTGAACGTGTATTCAGCACGGCAGGGGGCGTCATTACTGACAAACGCAGCCATCTGTCCACAGCCAACGTGGACAAGCTGACGTTCATAAAATTTAACCAGGCATGGATTCCACAGGACCTGTCCCTCCCTTGTGCAGAATAGACATTTATAACTGCCTCCGCCTCAACCATGTATTCTTGTACTACGGGGCACTTTTTTATTGAATCATCATTTTTTTAACTTTACCATGATCCTGCGGTGCAACCCAAAGCTAAATAACTGAAAGTGGCCTTCTCCAGTGGTGGGTGATATGACTAGTGTTGAGCGAACAGTTCGAGAATCGTTCGGGTCCATACCGAATTTTGGGGTGTCCGTGATACGGACCCGAACCCGGACATTTTCAAAAAAGTTTGGGTTCGGGTCCGGTGTTCGTCGATTACTTCCCGCTTTCTGAAGGGCTGCACAGCAGCCAATCAGCTAGCGTTTTACTTCTTGCCCTAAGAGCCCATCACAGCCATGCCTACTAATGGTATGGCTGTGATTGGCCAAGTGCAGCATGTGACCCAGCCTCTATTTAAGCTGGAGTCACGTAGCGCCGCACGTCACACTGCTCTGATTAGTGTAGGGAGAGGACGCAGCTTCTGTGAGGGCGAGATAGGCAGGGATAAAGAAGTGAATGATCTAGCTTTCTACACCTGTGCATCAGAACAACTCAGCTGAGCTGTTCACTGAAAGTCACTATTTTGTTGAGACTGGCCAGAGCGATTTTTACTGGCACATGTAACTGGGCTGACCGGCGGTGGCCATTTTGGGACTTGTGGTGCACCAGCACAAGCTGCCACAGAGTCTAAACCAAAACTCCAAAGAAGTGAAAAATCTACACCTGTGAATCAGAACAACAGCGATTCAGCTGCTCAGTCAAAGTCAATTTGTTTTCTGGCTGGGCAGACCGTTTTCTGGCACATGTTACTGGGCTGATAGGCGGTGGCCATTTTGGGACTTGTGGTGCTACAGCAAAAGCTGCCACAACGTCCATTAATCTCATGTAATAGTCGATTTTTTCATAGATATACTAAATCAGGGGTTTGGCTGTGCTTGTGTCACCCATACTTACTGCAAAGATATTTAATATATCAGTGGTGAAACTGAAAGTAACCCACTTGGATAGCAAATCCCATGAATGTGCTGTTCCAGCTAGGCTAGCCAGTGCCACTACAGCCAAGTCCAATACTGTAAGCCAGAAATATTTTTTTTTTTTATGTGCCAGAAATATAAATTAAATAAAGCTTTCACCGTAATAATAAAATTATTCTGGTGTTAGACCAGAAGAAGCACTCCTGTTGTAATTAATACTGTAAAAAGGCAAGCACCACAATAAGAAAAAAATATTTAGCCCAATGTATTGATTTCAATTCAGGCATTTTTTTTACAGGCACCTAACACTATCTGCCTATTTATTTATGTAGCGTATTACACTAATCCAGGCACAGCAGTAACCACTGATTTAGGGGAATATCTCTTTTAGGGCTAGTATTTAGGCCCTGGATGAAAGGTATCCTTTTATGGACAGATTTAAACTAGGCCTGCAACAGCTGGAACACCAGATTCAGGGTATTGCTATTTTGGCAATTGAATTTCACCCCAGAACAAAATATATAATTTGCAGGACACTATGAAACTTGGCCAGCCACAGCTGAAACCACTGATTTATGGTATTGCTATTTTGGCAATTGAATTTCACCCCAGAACAAAATATATGTTTTGGTGGACACTATTATAGTTTGCCAGCCAGTGCAGGGGCACCAGATTTATGGTATTGCTATTTTGGCAATTGAATTTCACCCCAGAACAAAATATATGTTTTGGCGGACACTATTATAGTTTGCCAGCCAGTGCTGGGACACCAGATTTAGTGGATTGATATTTTGACAGTTGAATTTCACCCCAGAACAAAATATATCCTTTGCAGGACACTATGAAACTTGGCCAGCAACAGCTGAAACCACTGATTTATGGTATTGCTATTTTGGCAATTGAATTTCACCCCAGAACAAAATATATGTTTTGGCGGACACTATTATAGTTTGCCAGCCAGAGCTGAAACCACTGATTTATGGTATTGCAATTTTGGCAATTGAATTTCACCCCAGAACAAAATATATCCTTTGTTGGACACTATGAAACTTGGCCAGCCAGAGCTGAAACCACTGATTTATGGTATTGCTATTTTGGCAATTGAATTTCACCCCAGAACAAAATATATGTTTTGGCGGACACTATTATAGTTTGCCAGCCAGAGCTGAAACCACTGATTTACAGGATTGCTATTTTGGCAATTGAATTTCACCCCAGAACAAAATATATCCTTTGCAGGACACTATGAAACTTGGCCAGCCACAGCTGAAACCACTGATTTATGGTATTGCTATTTTGGCAATTGAATTTCACCCCAGAACAAAATATATCCTTTGCAGGACACTATGAAACTTGGCCAGCCAGAGCTGAAACCACTGATTTAAGGTATTGCTATTTTGGCAATTGAATTTCACCCCAGAACAAAATATATGTTTTGGCGGACACTATTATAGTTTGCCAGCCACAGCTGTGACACCAGATTTATGGTATTGCTATTTTGGCAATTGAATTTCACCCCAGAACAAAATATATGTTTTAGGCGGACACTATTATAGTTTGCTAGCCAGTGCTGGTAAACCAGATTTAGGGGATTGCTATTTTGACAATTGAATTTCACCACAGAAAATAATCTATCCTTTGCCAAATAGCAGACAGAATTATACTTGGCTAGCCAAAGCTGGAACACCAGATTTAGGGGATTGGTATTTTGGCAATTGTATTTAACCCTTAATAAAATATAGAAATTGCTATCCTGAGTTTCTAGGGGTGACAATTAGCACAGCCAAGCCCCTGATGTAGGATATAGCAAAAAAAAAAACTAGTATTGATGGATTTATGGACTTGGTGGCAGCTTGTTCTGGTGCACCACAAGTCACAAAATGGCCGCCGATCACCCCAAAAATAAGTGACAGAAAAACGCTCTGTGCAGCCTAAAAACCAGTGAGCAAGTAACTAGCAGAAGTTCAATCATTCACAGCTGTAGATCGATCACTTCATTAGGTGCTTTTGCAGACTTTTCCCTGCCTAATCTCGCCCTCACATCAGCTCCGTCCTCTCCCTACACCAGGCATGTCCAAACTCTGGCCCTCCAGGTGTTGCAGAACTACAACTCCCATCATGCTCTTCTGTAGGTTAATAGCTGTAGGTTGTCCAGGAATGATGGGAGTTGTAGTTTTGCAACATCTGGAGGGCCGGAGTTTGGACATGCCTGCCCTACACTAATCAGAGCAGTGTGACGTGCGGCGCTACGTGACTTCAGTTTAAATAGAGGCTGGGTCACATGCTGCTCTTGGCCAATCACAGCCATGCCATTAGTAGGCATGGCTGTGATGGGCTCTTAGGGCAAGAAGTAAAACAATAGCTGATTGGCTGCTGTGCAGCCCTTCAGAAAGCGGGAAGAAATCGCCGAACAACGAACCCGAACCCGAACTTTTTGAAAATGTTCGGGTCCGGGTCCGTGTCCCGACTCCGAACACCTCAAAATTCGGTACGAACCCAAACTATGCTCGAACTGTTCGCTCAACACTACTTAGGATCCATTTGGACACAACTCCTCCAGGGGTGCACATGGGATATTAGCTTTAGTCAGGGCCGGACTGGGGATAAAAACCAGCCCTGGAAAAGTTGCATACCAGCCCCAAACACACACGCCGCGAAGCGTGTGTATGTATGTGTATATATATATATATATATATATATATATATATATATAATTATATACACACACACAGGTCGGGCCTTACCCTAGCGTTGCCGTGACTTGGCCTCTGCGCAGTGGCAACTCTAGGAACAATATATGGGAGGCACATAAGATACCACAGTCAAAATGGGGGGGCACTAATAATTTTCCCCACTTAAATTCATACAACTGAAAAAAACGAAATAAGTATATATAAATTCAAAATACGAGAGTATTGCGGTATGCAGGGATACATTTATAATAAAATAATTTACTTACAAAAGAACCTATTCCATCTTCTGCTGTGCTGTCCTCTGCTTGCTTCCACGGATCTTCCCCTCTTTTCAATCTGTCCTCAGTGCGCAGGGCAGGCACACTGCTATGGGGATCTGTGGATGACACACTGTTGTGGGGATCTGTGGATGACACACTGTTATGGGGGATCTGTGGATGATACACTGCTATGGGGATCTGTGGATGACACACTTTTATGGGGGATCTGTGGATGACACACTGTTGTGGGGATCTGTGGATGACACACTGTTATGGGGGATCTGTGGATGACACACTATTATGGGGGATCTGTGGATGACACACTTTTATGGGGGATCTGTGGATGACACACTGTTGTGGGCATCTGTGGATGACACACTTTTATGGGGGATCTGTGGATGACACACTGTTATGGGGATCTGTGGATGACACTGTTATGGGGGATCTGTGGATGACACACTGTTATGGGGATCTGTGGATGACACACTTATGGGGGATCTGTGGATGACACACTTATGGGGGATCTGTGGATGACACACTTATGGGGATCTGTGGATGACACTGTTATGGCGAATCTATGGATGACACTGTTAGGCGGAGCCTGTGGATGACATACTGCCATGGGGGTACTTTTACCTGCGGCATGGTTATCCGATGTCTCGAGCATGTTCACTCCTGATCCGCCATGCCGCATGCAGCACTGCCAGCAGCAGCTGCTCTGTCCCCATTGACTATAATAGGGCAGGGGGCGGAGCTATGGTGCAGCATGGCAGAGATCGCCGGACTAAAAAGTCGGACATGCAGTACTTTTAGTCCGGCGATCTCTGCCGTGCTGCGCCATAGCTCCGTCACCTGCCCCTATTATAGTCAATGGGGACAGAGCAGCAGCACGGCAGTGCACGGGTACTTGCGGCATGGCGGATCAGGAGGGTGAACAGCCCGGATAGGTCGGATAGCCATGCCGCAGGTGTGAAAGTACCCCCATAACAGTATGTCATCCACAGATCCCCATAACAGTGTCATCCACAGATTCCCCCATAACAGTGTCATCCATAGATTCTGCCATAACAGTGTCATCCACAGATCCCCCATAACAGTGACATCCACAGTGCCCCATAACAGTGTGCCAGTAGCTGTCCCCTTTAGTGCCAGTAGCCCCCTTTATGTGCCAGTAGCCCCCTTTAGTATCAGTAGCCGTCCCCTTTATGTGCCAGTAGCCGCCCTTTATGTGCCAGTAGCCGCCCCTTTATGTGCCAGTAGCCGTCCCTTTAGTGCCAGTAGCCCCCTTTATGTGCCAGTAGCCCCTTTATGTGCCAGTAGCCGTCCCCTTTATGTGCCAGTAGCCGTCCCCTTTAGTGCCAGTAGCCCCTTTAGTGCCAGTAGCCATCCCTTTATGTGCCAGTAGCCCCTTTATGTGCCAGTAGCCGTCCCCTTTAGTGCCAGTAGCCCCCTTTATGTGCCAGTAGCCCCTTTATGTGCCAGTAGTCAGTCCCTTTATGTGCCAGTAGCCGCCCCTTTAGTGCCAGTAGCCCCTTTATGTGCCAGTAGCCCCCTTTAGTATCAGTAGCCGTCCCTTTATGCCAGTAGCCGCCCCTTTATGTGCCAGTAGCCGCCCCTTATGTGCCAGTAGCCAGTCCCCTTTAGTGCCAGTAGCCCCCTTTATGTGCCAGTAGCTCCCTTTATGTGCCAGTAGCCGTCCCTTTATGTGCCAGTAGCCGTCCCTTTAGTGCCAGTAGCCCCTTTATGTGCCAGTAGCTCCCCTTTATGTGCCAGTAGCCGTCCCTTTATGTGCCAGTAGCCGCCCCTTTAGTGCCAGTAGCCCCCTTTAGTGCCAGTAGCCATCCCCTTATGTGCCAGTA
>JAKVIS010004828.1:0-13190 GCA_033119425.1 Bufotes viridis
TGCTTTTGGATTCCTGGAGCAGGTAGGGCAGTTGCACAGGTGCTAAGTTCATTCAGTGCTAGCAAAGAACTTTGATTGGAAAGGCAGGTGCATTCTCATTATGCCAACTCCAAAAATGCATAAAAGGTATGGTATCTCATGAGAGGTGGTGAGTTGCAGACGCTATACTGATCTGCACTAGTGTTGAGCTCGAATATTCTAATCACAAATTTGTATTGGTAATTATTGTCACTTTGAGAATTTGCAAAGATCTAGAATATAGAGCTATATCTTTGGTAATCAAAAACAATCTGGGCTTTTTTCATCCTTTTATGCTATCTTTCATCCATACCATTTATTTTTTAATAGTTATTATTTTACCCATCATTAATAAACCCATATTAAAGATGTTTTTTTTTTACTTTTCACAAATAAAAAATTTTTAGATTTTTTTACGGATTCTAAAATATTTTTTAAATAGATTATTATATTTAACAGACAATCACAGAGAGGCTATATACCAAAAAACAGAAATGTACAAGTCAACAACCAATCCACAAGACAGCTACAGTCAGCAAACCTTACAATAACAGGCTGTTGCACTGTGAAACACCTAGCAATAACCACACCTCAGTTAAACCTCATTGGATATGCTATTGCCAGGACTAGCTCTCATCTGATTGATAGCCAGAAAGTATGAAAATTGCTTAATTAATACTGGATGGCTTGAGGGGAGCTGCATCCCAAGATCATTATCATTAGGGTGATAAATATGTTAATTTATTTATGCCAGCTAACTCTTCTCTCACTGCATAGCTTGGCTGCATAAACATTTTCAGCTTTCTAATTGTCCTAATATTATATCAAATTTCCTTTCTATACTGTTTTGTCAGGTAAACTCATTTGCATAAACATGAATATGGGAAATAATAGGCATGTACTTTTTCAGCCTAAAAAAGCAGACTCTGCTAGTTTGCATCTCCTTCTCATATTCAAGTTTATGCAAATTAGTTTATAACACAACAGTATAGAAATGTTATAGAATATAATATTAGGACAATTAGAAAACGGAAAAATTTTATGCAGCCCTCCTAAACAGTGAGAAAAGAGTTAGCTGGCATCCAAAAAGACATGTACAATTTTTGTCACCCTAATGATAATGATCTAGGAGCACAGGTCCCCCGAAGCCATCCAATTTAAATCAAGCAATTTTGAGGCTTATTGCCTTTAGTCATATGAGAGCAGGGTTTGAGTACTTCATTGTGCTTCAGGCTGCTATTGTAAGGTCTGCTAACTGTACTTGTCCCATGGATAGTTTACTGGCTTGCACATACTTAGTTTATGAGTACTTTTGATTATAGCTGCATTGAAATACTGGGTTGGTATCTGCTTTTGGATTCCTGGAGCAGGTAGGGCAGTTGCACAGGTGCTAAGTTCATTCAGTGCTAGCAAAGAACTTTGATTGGAAAGGCAGGTGCATTCTCATTATGCCAACTCCAAAAATGCATAAAAGGTATGGTATCTCATGAGAGGTGGTGAGTTGCAGACGCTATACTGATCTGCACTAGTGTTGAGCTCGAATATTCTAATCACAAATTTGTATTGGTAATTATTGTCACTTTGAGAATTTGCAAAGATCTAGAATATAGAGCTATATCTTTGGTAATCAAAAACAATCTGGGCTTTTTTTCATCCTTTTTATGCTATCTTTCATCCATACCATTTATTTTTTAATAGTTATTATTTTACCCATCATTAATAAACCCATATTAAAGATGTTTTTTTTTTACTTTTCACAAATAAAAAATTTTTAGATTTTTTTACGGATTCTAAAATATTTTTTAAATAGATTATTATATTTAACAGACAATCACAGAGAGGCTATATACCAAAAACAGAAATGTACAAGTCAACAACCAATCCACAAGACAGCTACAGTCAGCAAACCTTACAATAACCACACCTCAGTTAAACCTCATTGGATATGCTATTGCCAGGACTAGCTCTCATCTGATTGATAGCCAGAAAGTATGAAAATTGCTTAATTAATACTGGATGGCTTGAGGGGAGCTGCACCCCAAGATCATTATCATTAGGGTGATAAATATGTTAATTTATTTATGCCAGCTAACTCTTCTCTCACTGCATAGCTTGGCTGCATAAACATTTTCAGCTTTCTAATTGTCCTAATATTATATCAAATTTCCTTTCTATACTGTTTTGTCAGGTAAACTCATTTGCATAAACATGAATATGGGAAATAATAGGCATGTACTTTTTCAGCCTAAAAAAGCAGACTCTGCTAGTTTGCATCTCCTTCTCATATTCAAGTTTATGCAAATTAGTTTATAACACAACAGTATAGAAATGTTATAGAATATAATATTAGGACAATTAGAAAACGGAAAAATTTTATGCAGCCCTCCTAAACAGTGAGAAAAGAGTTAGCTGGCATCCAAAAAGACATGTACAATTTTTGTCACCCTAATGATAATGATCTAGGAGCACAGGTCCCCCGAAGCCATCCAATTTAAATCAAGCAATTTTGAGGCTTATTGCCTTTAGTCATATGAGAGCAGGGTTTGAGTACTTCATTGTGCTTCAGGCTGCTATTGTAAGGTCTGCTAACTGTACTTGTCCCATGGATAGTTTACTGGCTTGCACATACTTAGTTTATGAGTACTTTTGATTATAGCTGCATTGAAATACTGGGTTGGTATCTGCTTTTGGATTCCTGGAGCAGGTAGGGCAGTTGCACAGGTGCTAAGTTCATTCAGTGCTAGCAAAGAACTTTGATTGGAAAGGCAGGTGCATTCTCATTATGCCAACTCCAAAAATGCATAAAAGGTATGGTATCTCATGAGAGGTGGTGAGTTGCAGACGCTATACTGATCTGCACTAGTGTTGAGCTCGAATATTCTAATCACAAATTTGTATTGGTAATTATTGTCACTTTGAGAATTTGCAAAGATCTAGAATATAGAGCTATATCTTTGGTAATCAAAAACAATCTGGGCTTTTTTTCATCCTTTTTATGCTATCTTTCATCCATACCATTTATTTTTTAATAGTTATTATTTTACCCATCATTAATAAACCCATATTAAAGATGTTTTTTTTTTACTTTTCACAAATAAAAAATTTTTTAGATTTTTTTACGGATTCTAAAATATTTTTTAAATAGATTATTATATTTAACAGACAATCACAGAGAGGCTATATACCAAAAACAGAAATGTACAAGTCAACAACCAATCCACAAGACAGCTACAGTCAGCAAACCTTACAATAACCACACCTCAGTTAAACCTCATTGGATATGCTATTGCCAGGACTAGCTCTCATCTGATTGATAGCCAGAAAGTATGAAAATTGCTTAATTAATACTGGATGGCTTGAGGGGAGCTGCACCCCAAGATCATTATCATTAGGGTGATAAATATGTTAATTTATTTATGCCAGCTAACTCTTCTCTCACTGCATAGCTTGGCTGCATAAACATTTTCAGCTTTCTAATTGTCCTAATATTATATCAAATTTCCTTTCTATACTGTTTTGTCAGGTAAACTCATTTGCATAAACATGAATATGGGAAATAATAGGCATGTACTTTTTCAGCCTAAAAAAGCAGACTCTGCTAGTTTGCATCTCCTTCTCATATTCAAGTTTATGCAAATTAGTTTATAACACAACAGTATAGAAATGTTATAGAATATAATATTAGGACAATTAGAAAACGGAAAAATTTTATGCAGCCCTCCTAAACAGTGAGAAAAGAGTTAGCTGGCATCCAAAAAGACATGTACAATTTTTGTCACCCTAATGATAATGATCTAGGAGCACAGGTCCCCCGAAGCCATCCAATTTAAATCAAGCAATTTTGAGGCTTATTGCCTTTAGTCATATGAGAGCAGGGTTTGAGTACTTCATTGTGCTTCAGGCTGCTATTGTAAGGTCTGCTAACTGTACTTGTCCCATGGATAGTTTACTGGCTTGCACATACTTAGTTTATGAGTACTTTTGATTATAGCTGCATTGAAATACTGGGTTGGTATCTGCTTTTGGATTCCTGGAGCAGGTAGGGCAGTTGCACAGGTGCTAAGTTCATTCAGTGCTAGCAAAGAACTTTGATTGGAAAGGCAGGTGCATTCTCATTATGCCAACTCCAAAAATGCATAAAAGGTATGGTATCTCATGAGAGGTGGTGAGTTGCAGACGCTATACTGATCTGCACTAGTGTTGAGCTCGAATATTCTAATCACAAATTTGTATTGGTAATTATTGTCACTTTGAGAATTTGCAAAGATCTAGAATATAGAGCTATATCTTTGGTAATCAAAAACAATCTGGGCTTTTTTTCATCCTTTTTATGCTATCTTTCATCCATACCATTTATTTTTTAATAGTTATTATTTTACCCATCATTAATAAACCCATATTAAAGATGTTTTTTTTTTACTTTTCACAAATAAAAAATTTTTTAGATTTTTTTACGGATTCTAAAATATTTTTTAAATAGATTATTATATTTAACAGACAATCACAGAGAGGCTATATACCAAAAACAGAAATGTACAAGTCAACAACCAATCCACAAGACAGCTACAGTCAGCAAACCTTACAATAACCACACCTCAGTTAAACCTCATTGGATATGCTATTGCCAGGACTAGCTCTCATCTGATTGATAGCCAGAAAGTATGAAAATTGCTTAATTAATACTGGATGGCTTGAGGGGAGCTGCACCCCAAGATCATTATCATTAGGGTGATAAATATGTTAATTTATTTATGCCAGCTAACTCTTCTCTCACTGCATAGCTTGGCTGCATAAACATTTTCAGCTTTCTAATTGTCCTAATATTATATCAAATTTCCTTTCTATACTGTTTTGTCAGGTAAACTCATTTGCATAAACATGAATATGGGAAATAATAGGCATGTACTTTTTCAGCCTAAAAAAGCAGACTCTGCTAGTTTGCATCTCCTTCTCATATTCAAGTTTATGCAAATTAGTTTATAACACAACAGTATAGAAATGTTATAGAATATAATATTAGGACAATTAGAAAACGGAAAAATTTTATGCAGCCCTCCTAAACAGTGAGAAAAGAGTTAGCTGGCATCCAAAAAGACATGTACAATTTTTGTCACCCTAATGATAATGATCTAGGAGCACAGGTCCCCCGAAGCCATCCAATTTAAATCAAGCAATTTTGAGGCTTATTGCCTTTAGTCATATGAGAGCAGGGTTTGAGTACTTCATTGTGCTTCAGGCTGCTATTGTAAGGTCTGCTAACTGTACTTGCCCCATGGATAGTTTACTGGCTTGCACATACTTAGTTTATGAGTACTTTTGATTATAGCTGCATTGAAATACTGGGTTGGTATCTGCTTTTGGTTTCCTGGAGCAGGTAGGGCAGTTGCACAGGTGCTAAGTTCATTCAGTGCTAGCAAAGAACTTTGTTTGGAAAGGCAGGTGCATTCTCATTATGCCAACTCCAAAAATGCATAAAAGGTATGGTATCTCATGAGAGGTGGTGAGTTGCAGACGCTATACTGATCTGCACTAGTGTTGAGCTCGAATATTCTAATCACAAATTTGTATTGGTAATTATTGTCACTTTGAGAATTTGCAAAGATCTAGAATATAGAGCTATATCTTTGGTAATCAAAAAACAATCTGGGCTATTTTTCATCCTTTTTATGCTATGTTTCATCCATACCATTTATTTTTTAATAGTTATTATTTTACCCATCATTAATAATGATGCCTGATGACATATACCCAAACCCAGACATTTTTATCTTAAACTTATAAATAAAGTATTTTTTATTTTTTAGTTTTAACACGTCCTAACAGGCTGATAATTATCAATACGTTCACAGACGTGAAACCGAGCATCTTTATTTGTGTAAATTTAGTTTTTGTTTAACACACTCGTTGGGGGATGGCAGGTTTTCTGTCCAAAGATGTAGGCTCTGAAGGGTGGATGGGGGATCCAAAAGAAGAATTCTCTGAAAAAGAACTTCCAGCCCAATCAACACATATTAGCATTACGGCTTCCTTTAAAAATTTGACTCGCGTATATAAAGATCACGTACGTTGCTGGTGGGAGGTGCAAACTCTGGAAACATATATCAAAAATCACATTGTACCCAGAGGATTAAGAAATCCGATCCTACCATCAGCAAGAGTTAGATCCAGTGAATTTCTTAAGCGGTGGGAACAAGAATCCATTGAGGGTTCCATCCGTCTTATGAAATTGTTGTTAGAAGAGGAACGCAAACTATTGACAAAGACAGAAAGTGAGTTAAAAGAACATATAAATCTGTCTAAGAAATTTGATGACCATTCAGATTTCAGTAAAAAAGAGACCCAATTACAACTGAATATTGAACGGTTTACGTCTCAGATTAAAGAACGTAAACATTTTCAATTCAACAGGGATATTGTTGATTTCAAAGAGGGGAGGGTATTCGAATTTGGTCCTAGACCCCAACCGACCTCTGAGGTTGAAACTGAAATATCCTCATCAGAGGGTGAAACAGATTGGGAGCACTCCTCCTTCTCAAACAGAGGACGAGGGGTCCCCACCATAGGTCCTCAGAGGGCACGAGGTGGCAGACAAAGAGGTAGAGCAGGAAGAGGCAGAAGAGGTGGTTTTTTAGATCAGACCCCCCCTGTCTCGGACTATATGCTGCGCCACAAAAAACCTGGCGACCTACCCAAATAGATACTTTACAGGTAGTTAATTTATCATCGACCCCATTGACTACATCCCAACTGAATATTCTAAAGAAAGGGCTATCATATGTTCCCCTACAGAAGTTCAACCTCTTCAATTGGATCAAAGACATACACTTATACGCTAGGAAAATTAAGTGGAAAAAATTCTTCAGTATGCAGGATAAAAGACAGTGCCAAGAGCTAGGCATTGAACCTGATGATCTAGAAGGGGTTAAATTATTGGCTGGATTGAGCGAGGACAACAGCCAGACCACAGGAAACGGACCATTTACCAACCTCAGAAATTCGTCCAAATTATTTCCTCCACTTAACGATAATACGCCCATAGATACATTTGTATTCCTGGTGACGAGAGACCTCCAGAAATTGGAGAACCAGAATTACGGACAGGACAATCTCAGTTCAGATGAACGGTGGGCACTAGACGAACTGACACAGAACCAAAACATTGTTATAAAACCCTCAGATAAGGGAGGAAACATAGTAGTGCTTGATCACTCACAATATCGGGCTATGTGTCACAGGTTATTGGACGATAAGAACACCTATAAACGTCTTCCCAATGATCCTACCCCTGGTTTTAAGGAGGAACTCCAGTTAATATTGACTCAGGCTCGCGACGAACAACTAATCAGCAAGGCTGAGTTGGAATACCTTCTTCCCAAATACCCTTTGTTGGCTACCTTTTACAGCTTGCCGAAGCTGCACAAGCAAGGGGACCAACTTAAGGGTAGACCGATTGTCTCGGGCATAGGAAGCCTCACATCATTCATTAGTACTTATGTGGACCTCAACCTACGTCCATTCGTTGAGGAATTACCTTCCTATGCCCGAGACACAATGGATGTTCTCCAACGAATTGAGGGCATCGAATGCGAGCCTGATGTATGGTTGGCTAGTCTTGATGTCGAGGCCCTCTACAGCTCGATACCACACGACAGTGGGTGTCGGGCTGTGGAGGCGTTTTTGAGACAAAGAGGTGGGCAATATCATCGACACAACTTGTTACTTATGGACCTCCTCAGATTTGTACTAACACACAATATCTTCATCTTTGACGGACACCTCTTCCACCAGCTCAGGGGAGTTGCTATGGGCAGTCCCTGTGCCCCTACCTTTGCAAATCTCTACCTGGGCTGGTGGGAGAGGGAAGTCGTCTTTGGGGACTCTATGGAACAATATGTATCCTCCATACAACTATGGATACGCTTTATCGATGATATCCTGATATTATGGAAGGGAACTACAGGATTGTTTAATGAATTTGTGGCCAAATTGAATGTGAATGAGCTTGGACTATATTTTACATCTGAGATAGACGCAGCACACATCACATTCTTGGATCTAACGATCTCTATAGGTATGGACAGAAAACTCCATACGGAATTATTTAGGAAAAAAACGGCCACGAACAACCTGCTCCACTGGAAAAGTGGACATCCCCTGGCCCTCAAGAGAGGTATTCCAAAAGGTCAATACCTGAGGGCCAGGAGGAATTGTTCCTCAATTGGCTCATTCAAGGCGGCTGCACTTGATTTGAGAACTCGGTTCCGTAACAGGGGTTATCCAGAAAGACCTCTGAAAGAAGCATACCATCATGCCCTCAATGAGAATCGGGCCCAATTGCTTGTCCCCAAGCATAAATCGATGTCAGAAAGTACACCACGCATCATCGCTACCTTTGACAAGGCTTACCAACAGGTACGCCAGGTTCTTGCCAACCATTGGCCTGTTTTACAGTCAGATCCTGACATAGGTCCAACACTACCCTCGTGTCCTGCAATTACATATCGCCGTAATGCGAACATACGTGATCGCCTTGTGCACAGCTTTTACGAACGGCCGACACCAGATACATGGCTCAGATCAACAGCAAGGGCACTTTCCCATGTGGGTCATGCATTATCTGTGGACACATCCAGAGAGGGCAGTATTTTAATAGTTCTATTACGGGCGAGAGATTTCGTATAAACTCGTTCATCAGATGTACGTCCACATGTGTCATCTACTTGCTCACGTGCTGCTGTGGCAAACAATACGTGGGCAAAACCAAACGCCAATTGAGAAGAAGAATCGGTGAACATCTCCTGGATGTCCGCAATAATCGCGACACATCGGTGGCGCGACATATTAACACCTGCCACAGTGGGGATCACACTGTCTTGAGAGTACAGGGTATCTATATGTTACAAAGATCTACACGTGGAGGTGATGTGGATACACCTCTCTTGCAGAAAGAAGCTAGTTGGATTTTTAAACTTAAAACGGTCCAACCACAAGGGCTCAACGAGACCATATCCTATGCATGCTTTTTATAATGGGAAGGCCAACCTGTGGTTAGGACCCTTATCTATAGGAATGGATCCATTAGCAGCCCATCAATTTTTATTCTGAAGGGACATATACTGCAGGCGATGGATGTTAGTAATCCACTGATTATAAGATAGGGCTATCTCCACAGTTATCTATTCTCTTATCCACACGGTACCTCTTACCTGTCACTAATTATCATCTTGACGATTTGTGATGCCCCCTCTGTAAGTGACAGTGAACACATTATTGTTCCGCTGGGACAATACACATAATAGCAAATTATGTGATACAATCTGAGCGCTTACACTAGCTATGTTACTTTTTCGATATATCATATGGAACTTCGCTTGAACATTTGATGCGATCATATGATATACTGGACACGACCATATTGCTGAATGTGGCTTAATAGATGCACGTGTTGCATCTATGAGATGCTGAATTGTTACCCTTTCCACCCCTTATGAGCTAATACGTACGGACATAATACATACCGCTATAAGCGTCCCCTCATATATACAAGTTTGATCCCCCGGAGGTATATTCGGATATCAGATGCGGACTCTTTGAGTGGGTGTGAGCAAGCGGCCGCGCCTCTATTCACTGATTGGCCGCGCATCGGCACACACACGTCCTCCGGTGGGCGGGCTGCAGGTTATAAATATCCGGCGTGCAGTCGGCCGCTCACGGCCAACTCAGCGCCGGAGCTCGGGCACTAGACGGTGCAGAGCGCTATTAGGTTAGGCAGCATCATCTGCACTCTATACCTAGATAAGCTCCTGAGGAAGTGTGGGCGTCATTATGCCACACAGAAACGCGTTGAGCTCCTTAACAGCAAATAGATATAGCCTTAGCCAGCAATAGGTCCCCTGTGAATGCCTCTGTGTGTTTTTTCCTGTGGCGGAATCTGCCGCCGTTGAACTAGCTGCCTGCTATACGAGTGTACACCCCAATCCTCTCATCCCAATGGATTGAATGTCAGAGTGAATGTGTGGAAGTGTATCACTAACCCAAATTGCCATTAGGCCAATGTTAGCAGACAGTTTCTAACAGGCACAGAGGGCATCTTTTGTATCTGAGTGCCCATACTCGTATACATTGGTGGCTGTAGTGGAGAACCGTGAGGTGTGCTGCAACAGACGTGCGCACACATCCAGAATAGCGGCAGTCTGTTGTGCATCGTCAGACAAGCCGCATTATTGGATTCTTCCACTACACTCACCTTATTTAATTGATACACACTTAGTGCGAATAGACGCATACTGGCCGGCTGGCTGATTTGCATACCATATCTCGCTGATCACCAGGTCAGGACGATATACAATTAGATAAGTCCTGCCTGACAGTTGAGACTTTGTTGTGGTGTATGTTTGTACCAGAAGGTTTAATATCATCCCGCTCTGGCCCAAACATACACTTTTGCCTGATGACATATACCTAAACCCAGACATTTTTATCTTAAACTTATAAATAAAGTATTTTTTATTTTTTAGTTTTAACACGTCCTAACAGGCTGATAATTATCAATACGTTCACAGACGTGAAACCGAGCATCTATATTTGTGTAAATTTAGCCATCATTAATAAACCCATATTAAAGATGTTTTTTTTTTTTACTTTTCACAAATAAAAAAATTTTTAGATTTTTTTTACGGACTCTAAAATATTTTTTAAATAGATTATTATATTTAACAGACAATCACAGAGAGGCTATATACCAAAAAACAGAAATGTACAAGTCAACAACCAATCCACAAGACAGCTACAGTCAGCAAACCTTACAATAACCACACCTCAGTTAAACGTCATTGGATATGCTATTGCCAGGACTAGCTCTCATCTGATTCATAGCCAGAAAGTATGAAAATTGCTTAATTAATACTGGATGGCTTGAGGGGAGCTGCACCCCAAGATCATTATCATTAGGGTGATAAATATGTTAATTTATTTATGCCAGCTAACTCTTCTCTCACTGCATAGCTTGGCTGCATAAACATTTTCAGCTTTCTAATTGTCCTAATATTATATCAAATTTCCTTTCTATACTGTTTTGTCAGGTAAACTCATTTGCATAAAAAGAATATGGGAAATAATAGGCATGTACTTTTTCAGCCTAAAAAAGCAGACTCTGCTAGTTTGCATCTCCTTCTCATATTCAAGTTTATGCAAATTAGTTTATAACACAACAGTATAGAAATGTTATAGAATATAATATTAGGACAATTAGAAAACGGAAAAATTTTATGCAGCCCTCCTAAACAGTGAGAAAAGAGTTAGCTGGCATCCAAAAGACATGTACAATTTTTGTCACCCTAATGATAATGATCTAGGAGCACAGGTCCCCCGAAGCCATCCAATTTAAATCAAGCAATTTTGAGGCTTATTGCCTTTAGTCATATGAGAGCAGGGTTTGAGTACTTCATTGTGCTTCAGGCTGCTATTGTAAGGTCTGCTAACTGTACTTGTCCCATGGATAGTTTACTGGCTTGCACATACTTAGTTTATGAGTACTTTTGATTATAGCTGCATTGAAATACTGGGTTGGTATCTGCTTTTGGATTCCTGGAGCAGGTAGGGCAGTTGCACAGGTGCTAAGTTCATTCAGTGCTAGCAAAGAACTTTGATTGGAAAGGCAGGTGCATTCTCATTATGCCAACTCCAAAAATGCATAAAAGGTATGGTATCTCATGAGAGGTGGTGAGTTGCAGATGCTATACTGATCTGCACTAGTGTTGAGCTCGAATATTCTAATCACAAATTTGTATTGGTAATTATTGTCACTTTGAGAATTTGCAAAGATCTAGAATATAGAGCTATATCTTTGGTAATCAAAAAACAATCTGGGCTTTTTTTCATCCTTTTTATGCTATCTTTCATCCATACCATTTATTTTTTAATAGTTATTATTTTACCCATCATTAATAAACCCATATTAAAGATGTTTTTTTTTTTTACTTTTCACAAATAAAAAAATTTTTAGATTTTTTTTACGGATTCTAAAATATTTTTTAAATAGATTATTATATTTAACAGACAATCACAGAGAGACTATATACCAAAAAACAGAAATATACAAGTCAACAACCAATCCACAAGACAGCTACAGTCAGCAAACCTTACAATAACAGGCTGTTGCACTGTGAAACACCTAGCAATAACCACACCTCAGTTAAACCTCATTGGATATGCTATTGCCAGGACTAGCTCTCATCTGATTGATAGCCAGAAAGTATGAAAATTGCTTAATTAATACTGGATGGCTTGAGGGGAGCTGCACCCCAAGATCATTATCATTAGGGTGATAAATATGTTAATTAATTTATGCCAGCTAACTCTTCTCTCACTGCATAGCTTGGCTGCATAAACATTTTCAGCTTTCTAATTGTCCTAATATTATATCAAATTTCCTTTCTATACTGTTTTGTCAGGTAAACTCATTTGCATAAACATGAATATGGGAAATAATAGGCATGTACTTTTTCAGCCTAAAAAAGCAGACTCTGCTAGTTTGCATCTCCTTCTCATATTCAAGTTTATGCAAATTAGTTTATAACACAACAGTATAGAAATGTTATAGAATATAATATTAGGACAATTAGAAAACGGAAAAATTTTATGCAGCCCTCCTAAACAGTGAGAAAAGAGTTAGCTGGCATCCAAAAAGACATGTACAATTTTTGTCACCCTAATGATAATGATCTAGGAGCACAGGTCCCCCCCGAAGCCATCCAATTTAAATCAAGCAATTTTGAGGCTTATTGCCTTTAGTCATATGAGAGCAGGGTTTGAGTACTTCATTGTGCTTCAGGCTGCTATTGTAAGGTCTGCTAACTGTACTTGTCCCATGGATAGTTTACTGGCTTGCACATATCTAGTTTATGAGTACTTTTGATTATAGCTGCATTGAAATACTTGGTTGGTATCTGCTTTTGAATTCCAGGAGCAGGAAGGGCAGTTGCACAGGTGCTAAGTTCATTCAGTGCTAGCAAAGAACTTTGATTGAAAAGGCAGGTGCATTCTCATTATGCCAACTCCAGAAATGCATAAAAGGTATGGTATCTCATGAGAGGTGGTGAGTTGCAGACGCTATACTGATCTGCACTAGTGTTGAGCTCGAATATTCTAATCACAAATTTGTATTGGTAATT
>JAKVIS010004829.1:0-13201 GCA_033119425.1 Bufotes viridis
CCAGTCGTCTGCGACAGCCAGGTGACCAGAAACCAAGCCCATCAGTCTGTCACATCACCCCCATGCATATCAGGGAAACTGTCTGAGCCTCAAGTTATGCAGCAGTCTCTTATGCTGTTTGAAGACTCTGCTGGCAGGGTTTCCCAAGGGAATCCACCTAGCCCTTCCCCAGTGGTGGAAGACATAGAATGCACTGGATGCACAACCACTGATGTTTCCTGGATGATGAGGACATGGGAATACCACCTCATCGGAGTCCGCACGTCTCTGATGATGACGAAACACAGGTGCCAACTGCTGCGTCTTTCTGCAGTGTGCAGACCGAACAGGAGGTCAGGGAGGAAGACTGTGTGGAAGACGATGCAGGGGACGATGAGGTCCTAGACCCCACATGGAATGAAGGTCGTGCCACTGACTTTCATAGTTCAGAGGAAGAGGCAGTGGTGAGACCGAGCCAACAGCGTAGCAAAAGAGGGAGCAGGGGGCAAAAGCAGAACAGCCGCCGCCAAGAGAGTTCGCCTGCTACTGGCCACCGCCACCAGGGACCGAGCACCCCAAAGGCAGCTTCAAGGAGTTCCCTGGCATGGCACTTCTTTAAACAATGTGCTGACGACAAGACTCCGAGTGGTTTGCACGCTGTGCCATCAGATCCTGAAGCGAGGCATTAACGTTCTGAACCTTAGCACAACCTGCATGACCAGGCATCTACATGCAAAGCATGAACTGCAGTGGAGTAAACACCTTAAAAGCAAGGAACTCACTCAGGCTCCCCTGCTCCCTCTTCTGCTGCTGCCTCGGCCTCTTCCTCCGCCTCGGGAGGAATGTTGGCACCTGCCGCCCACCAAACAGAGGATGTGCCACCGACACCACCACCTGCGCCACCAAGCATCTCCACCATGTCACACGGCAGCGTTCAGCTCTCCATCTCACAAACCTTGAGAGAAAGCGTAAATTCCCACCTAGCCACCCTCGAGCCTCTGGGCCTGAATGCCAGCATTTCTAAACTACTGGCCTTTGAAATGCTGTCATTCAGGCTGGTGGACACAGACAGCTTCAAACAGCTGATGTCCATGGCTGTCCCACAGTATGTTGTTCCCAGCCGCCACTACTTCTCCAAGACAGCCGTGCCTTCCCTGCACAACCAAGTATCCGATAAAATCAAGTGTGCACTGCGCAACGCCATCTGTGGCAAGGTCCACCTAACCACAGATACGTGGACCAGTAAGCACGGCCAGGGACGCTATATCTCCCTAACTGCACACTGGGTAAATGTAGTGGCGGCTGGGCCCCAGGCGGAGAGTTCCTTGGCGCACGTCCTCCGCCGCCAAGGATCGCAGGGCATCATTCTTGCCTCCTGTAGCCTCCTCCTCCTACTCGGCTTCCTCCTCCTCTGCTTCCACCAGCTCATCCAGTCAGCCACACACCTTCACCACCAACTTCAGCACAGCCCGGGTAAACGTCAGCAGGCCATTCTGAAACTCATATGTTTGGGGGACAGGCCCCACACCGCGCAGGAGTTGTGGCGGGGTATTGAACAACAGACCGACGAGTGGTTTCTGCCGGTGGGCCTCAAGCCCGGCCTGGTGGTGTGCGATAATGGGCGAAATCTCGCCGCAGCTCTGGGACTAGCCGGTTTGACGCACATCCCTTGCCTGGCGCATGTGCTGAATTTGGTGGTGCAGAAGTTCATTCACAACTACCCCGACATGTCAGAGCTGCTGCATAAAGTGCGGGCCGTCTGTGCGCGCTCCGGCGTTCACATCCTGCCGCTGCTCGCCTGTCTGCGCTACAGCGGAACTTCGGCCTTCCCGCCACCGCCTCATATGCGACGTGCCCACCAGGTGGAACTCCACCTTGCACATGCTGGAGAGACTGTGCGAGCAGCAGCAGGCCATAGTGGAGTTTCAGCTGCAGCACGCACGCGTCAGTCGCACTCGCGGAACAGCACCACTTCACCACCAATGATTGGGCCTCCATGCGAGACCTGTGTGCCCTGTTGCGCTGTTTCGAGTACTCCACCAACATGGCCAGTGGCGATGACAACGTTATCAGCGTTACAATACCACTTCTATGTCTCCTTGAGAAAATGCTTAGGGCGATGATGGAAGAGGAGGTGGCCCAGGAGGAGGAGGAGGATGAGGGGTCATTTTTACGCACTTTCAGGCCAGTCTGTTAGAAGTGGCTCAGAGGGAGGTTTTTTGCAACAGCAGAGGCCAGGTACAAATGTGGCCAGCCAGGGCCCACTACTGGAGGACGAGGAGGATGAGGATGAGGTGGAGGAGGATGAGGACGAAGCAGGTTTACAGCAGGGTGGCACCCGACACAGCTCAGGCCCATCACTGGTGCGTGGCTGGGGGATACGGAGGATGATGACGATACGCCTCCCACAGAGGACAGCTTGTCCTTACCTCTGAGGAGCCTGGCACACATGAGTGACTACATGCTGCAGTGCCTGCGCAACGACAGCAGAGTTGCGCACATTTTAACGTGTGCGGACTACTGGGTTGCCACCCTGCTGGATCCCCGGTACAAAGACAATGTGCCCACCTTACTTCCTGCACTGGAGCGTGATAGAAAGATGCGCGAGTACAAGCGCACGCTGGTAGACGTGCTCCTGAGAGCATTCCCAAATGTCACAGGGGAACAGGTGGAAGTTTCGAAACTTCCTGGCAACCCTAAATACTAATGAGATTGGTCTAAGGTTTACGTCGGAGATCCATAATGAATTCATCATCTTTCTGGATATTCAGGTTAGAAAAGAGGGGGATAAGTTAGCTACCACTATCTTTAGGAAATCCACTGCCACGAACTCAATCCTCCACTGGAACAGTCATCACCCCTGCCATTGAGGAGGAGCATCCACGTAGTCAGTATCTACGGATGCGTAGAAACTGTACCAAGGAGGATGATTTCCATGTGGAGGAAAGAAAATTACAAGGCAGATTGGCGGAAAGAGGCTATCCCACTACAATATTAAAAAGGCATTTCATGATGCCCGTACCACCAGAAGAGAATCACTTCTCATACCTAAAGAGAAAAAGAACGAGCAATCAATCACACGTCTTATCTCCACCTTTGATAACAAAAACAAGGAGATACGGGAGATTCTAAGTCGCTACTGGTCCATCCTTAAAATGGACTCGAATGTAGCTCCGCTAATAAGTTCAAATCCGAGTGTAACTTATAGGAAGGGGAGGAGCTTGAGAGACATTCTAGTCCATAGTCACTATAATCCTCCCAGACCTGCGGGACCTGGCTTGATCGTCGCCCGACTGGAGTGTTTAGATGCGGCACGTGTAAAATGTGTAGATATATTTCTACGTCAAAATCAGTAACATGCTCGGCCACCGGGAGGGTCTATTCCGTACGGGACTTTGTTAGTTGTAGGACAAAAGGAGTAATATACATCTGTCAATGCCTATGTCCGAAGGACTACATAGGAAAGACCTTCCGTGAACTTCGAGTCCGTATGGGCGAACACATTAATGACATCATCAAGAAAAAAACACCCGGTGGCTGACCATGTTTGTATTGCTCATGGAGGGATCCAAATACCCTAAGATTCTCTGTCCTAGAAACAGTCCCACCCCCGCAAAGAAGGGGTGATTGGGACAAGAAGATCTTAAGGAAAGAAGCTGAATGGATATACCGTTGAAAATCCCAAGCTCCCTTAGGTCTGAATGAAAGACTAAATTTCACCTGTTTCATATAAACTAATAATCTCTGAGATGGCACTTCCGTAGAATATAAGTATTTAATTCCAGACTGGTCATGGATATGCAAAATGTCCGTATATATCATCTTATCTATAGCAGCAACTGCATCAATTGCTGCAATCCCATCTATATCTTTTTTAAAGTATTTGAATGAGCCAATAACTAACCTAGCCCGTATATGGTATGTGAAGGGCCCTGTTGCCAAGCAAGGGTTAACATAATAAGGTAGGCGGAGCTAATTGTAACTTTAGAGACTTTTTGTCTTAAAAGCCAGAATATTAGGCTAACACGTCCTACCAACAACCAAGGTTATACATGTACCTGCCTGGCATATTTTCAAACAGTTTTGATGTAATGGCCATGGAATTAGTTGAGGGGGAGGACCCCATGACTGCTCCGGAGCGCTGGGCGGATGCGCGTCACGGGACAGGAAGTGACGCGTGTGCTCCAGCACCCGGAAGCAGGCGCGGCGGCGTGCGTGCCAGCATGCGCTATTTAAGCACCATGAGCTGCTATCGGGCCCCACTGCCGCATTGTTATACTGGCAGCAGGCAGTCAGGCTAAAGATTGGAGCGCGCTATCAGTAAGTATGGTACCCTTTGAAGTACGGTATAATGTTTCAGCATAATCTGTTCTAACGTTCTTTATAATGTTGCTTTTAGGCAAGAAACTATCAAGTTTCGATGCTCCACTGCGGCCGTACCCTAATTATCAGTGACTGCAATAAAGTAGGTCATCTTTACCTTATGTCTTTTTGTGATTAACTGTTCCCCAGGCTTGCTTCCGGTGAGAGTACCATATCCAGGAAGCAGCCTGAACTCTATTATACTCCCCTGAGGAGCCGGTAAGGGCGAAGCGCGTCAGGGTTTATATGGGAAAACAATGACCGTGATGCCACTCATACCTCTGCGAATTAGGCTATTTGGTATAAGTGGGGTTGGTGTCCTGTATGACTGAGTAAGGGTGAGTATAGGATTAACATAGGATAGGTACAGGGACAGGGCAATTCCACCACAAGGGACTGTCCCTGGGCTGAGGCCTAGCTAGGGCGGACTAGGGACAGACTCCCCACTCTGCCCCGCTGGTCATTCCTATCCTATCTCACACCTGGTAGTCACGCTGTCTGCCACTAGCTGGCTATTTTTGTTGGCACTATTATTTATCTCACTATTGGGTTATGTGGTGTTTTTATCATACTATCTAGTAAAAGTTATGTTTTAAGAATAAGGGTCCATTTGATAAATGTTTAAACGAGATTTGATTTCTGGAGACCCCTCCATCCAAATGTGAATTGTTTAATAGATGTATTACCTGAACAGGTGGAAGCCCAAGGCGAAGGCAGAGAAGGAGCAAGAGGTCGCCAACGCAGCTGTGTCACGGCCAGCTCCTCTGAGGGCAGGGTTAACATGGCAGAAATGTGGAAAAGTTTTGTCTCCACGCCACAGCTAACTGCACCACCACCTGATACAGAACGTGTTAGCAGGAGGCAGCATTTCACTAACATGGTTGAACAGTGCGTCTGCACACCCCTCCACGTACTGACTGATGGTTTGGCCCCATTCAACTTCTGGGTCTCCAAATTGTCCACGTGGCCAGAGTTAGCATTTTATGCCTTGGAGGTGCTGGCCTGCCCGGCGGCCAGCGTTTTGTCTGAACGTGTATTCAGCACGGCAGGGGGCCTCATTACTGACAAGCGCAGCCACCTGTCCACAGCCAACGTGGACAAGCTGGCGTTCATAAAAATGAACCAGGCATGGATCCCACAGGACCTGTGCCTCCCTTGTGCAGAATAGACATTTATAACTGTCTCCCCTTCAACCATGTATTCTTGTACTCCGGGGCACTTCTTTATTGAATCCTCTTTTTTAACTTTACCATGATCTTGCGGTGCAACCCAAAGTTAAATGAACCTCTCCTCTGTCTGGATGCTGGGGCCGAAATAACTGAAAGTGGCCTTTTTCAGTGGTGGGTGATATGACGCATGATTCCTTGCTGTGGGACCTCTCCTCTGTCTGGGTGCTGAGTCGAAATAACTGAAAGTGGCCTTCTCTAGTGGTGGGTGAAATGACGCATGATTCCTTGCTGTGGGACCTCTCTCCTCTGTCTGGGTGCTGGGCCGAAATAACTGAAAGTGGCCTTCTCCAGTGGTGGGTGATATGGCGCATGATTCCTTGCTGTGGGACCTCTCTCCTCTGTCTGGGTGCTGTGCCGAAATAACTGAAAGTGGCCTTCTCCAGTGGTGGGTGATATGGCGCATGATTCCTTGCTGTGGGACCTCTCTCCTCTGTCTGGGTGCTGTGCGAAATAACTGAAAGTGGCCTTCTCCAGTGGTGGGTGATATGACGCATGATTCCTTGCTGTGGGACCTCTCTCCTGTGTCTGGGTGCTGGGGCCGAAATAACTGAAAGTGGCCTTCTCCAGTGGTGGGTGATATGACGCATGATTCCTTGCTGTGGGACCTCTCTCCAATTGATATTGGTTAATTTTTATTTATTTTATTTTAATTCATTTCCCTATCCACATTTGTTTGCTGCCTTTTGCAGCCCTCTAGCCCTTTCCTGGACAACTTTACAGCCTTTTTAGTGCCTAAAAGTTCGGGTCCCTATTGACTTCAATGTCAGAAGAAGTGAGGTACCATGAGAATTGTTCCCATTTAATGACCCAGATGAAGTACTGTACATGACTGTTTGGAAGTAACAAGGATATTTCACAGCGGTTTCTTTCTTCATTTAAGGCAGACTTGATGGGGATACCAGACCGAATGGGTCAGGATTAGGACTTTATGTCAAAACGCGTGACCGCTTTGCTCTCCGGTCGGCTAATGGATTTAAAGATGATGCCATAAATGCTGGACTTTTAATAGTAGTCTGATTGCTGGAATTTTTGACCAAAAAAAGGTGAACAATGTGTTTTTTTTTTTTTTCTGTTACATACATACACCAGACAGGAAAAATAATTTTATATTTTAATAGTCCAGACATTTTCAGACATGGTGATACCTGTTATGCTTATTTTTTTATTGTTTAAATATTTTTAAATTATTTTATTAATAGAAATCATGGTGAATGGGATTCTGCCGCTCTACCTGCTGAGTTGTGCCTCGTATACAGCTTAACAGGCAGCTTACCATGGAAGGCCTAGCAAGCTTCAGCAGGCCCCAGACTGTCATGGTACTCTAACTGATTGGAGCCCGCTATTTCACTGCAGTGAGCCATATCCCTCTGCCCAACCTTACAGATGCTGCATTTGCTGTTGAACACAGCATTTGAGTAATTAAATGCTCAGTTTCCACGTCATTGCCGATCTCGGTCATTGTGGCCGGGTACCTGCTATATTATACAGCGGGCACCCGTCATGTATGAGGCAAGCTCAGGGCAGCAGCCCGGTCCATACAAGCCCTCAGCCACTGTGACATACAGGTACATCGTGGTGGCTGAAGGGGTTAATAATATCGAAGTCAGATTAGTGACGTGGCAAATTTATTAAGAGGTGCATGTCCTTTAATAATTTTTGTGCATTAGATGTTTAGGTCACAGGTGAAAAACATGCCAACTTTCTAGTATAATGTTACATTTATTAGGAGTACATAATCCAGCAAAAAAGGAAATCCCTTTAAAATATACCTTTATTAAATCCTATTAAAAATCATGGAGACCCGGTCCTATGTCTTATAAGATCAAAAACACCCTCACCAGTAAGATAATATAACAAAATGCTCATTTGACACGGATACTCAGCACCACATGTTGGATACAATGATGTACATTAATCAATAGGATATACGTGCTACTATGTCCCTGATGTTACCCTAGGCTTATCCTCAGCCCAGGGACCTCCCCTAATGGTGGGGATTCCCTGTCCCCGAACCTGACCTATATAGCCCTAGTTGGCACCCTAATCTGATTTGTATCTAAATATATATCCTGAGTATCCGTGTCAACTCAGACCCCCCTAAAGGGGTTAAGTCAATAGTACAACTCAAAAGCAGCAGCAGGATATAGATGTATTATCTCTGGTTCCTGCGCATACATAGAACCTCTGAGCCCGGATTAAATTCACCTCAGAGGACTAAAAATCCTCAACGTTTCCCCCTTTTTTTTTTTTTATTTTGGGTTCATCAGGAGGAAGATAAATCAATTTTAACAGAGCTGTAACATAGACAGACAACTCCAAATTATGAGTCTCTTAGCAATAATAAGTACAGAATCAATGGATTGATGATACCACATAAAAAAATTTTGGATCACAGGAGGCGCTCCATTTATCCAATGACGCAGTATCCGGAGCTACCAGGCCGTATGTGTATCTGAAAGCAGAAAAAGGGAAAAAAAAGGGGGAAGGAACTTTCAGAACCATGTGGGTACAGCACTATACAAGTGTCCTATATATAAATTCTCATGGCAACACTCACGATATTTGTGCTGCTAATCGATATGCCTGTACATCCTTCAGCCCTTTAAATTCGATACTATAAAGAAGAGTATCCAAATAAACCATCTTGCTCCATGAGAACAGTCTATATTAATCATTCTCTAATAGTACTCACGCTCCCTGCGTCCACTAGTGTCGACCTCTCCTGCGTCACCTGATGTCCGGTATCAGGCCTCTTTAAATAGCCCCGCCAGATCCAAACCACCCCCTTCCTTATTACTGCACATGCGTTCATGGCAGGAGTATCGGATCTCAATGTACTGCACGTCAAGTGCCGGTAGGTGGAACCGCCCACTCCCTTATGTCACTTCCTCTTTTGGAACGCATGGATGCTGAATAGTGAAAGTGTACACATCGGGTGCCGGTGTTCTGCCAGATCTCTATAGTTTGCCGAAAGTCTATAGCGGAAGTCACGTGGCGCGCTGCGCAGCGCCACAAGCCGTACTTCCGCGAATCACTCCTGCTGGCTCCATTGCAGTAGTCCGCGCAGCGCGTGCACACACTTAGGGTATAGAGGCTTCTTAAAGTGACAGTAATCCCCATTAAAATACAGCTCCGCCCCCAGCACTCATTAATCTACATTAATTTGTACCCTCGCGGGCTCGCTCGCTCGCCACGCATCGGGCTCGGCCTCGCTGCGCTCGGCATTTAGTAAAACTAACTCTATGCCGCCATTGATAGTAAAGAAGGAAATGGATGGTAAAGAATTTCTTTACCATCCATTTCCTTCTTTACTATTAATGGCGGCACAGAGTAGTTTGACTAACTGCCGAGCGCAGCTAGGTACAAATTAAAGTAGATGCTGTATTTTACTGGAGATGACTGTCACTTTAAGACGTCTCTTGTGCGCACGCGCGGTGGGCGAAGTACTTCAGTGGAGGCTGCAGGGATGATTTGTGGAAGCGGCTTGTGCGCTTGCGCAGCGAACCACGTGACTTCCGCTATAGACTTCGGCAATCTATAGAGATCTGGCAGAACACCGGTAATCAGAACCGCCCATTTCCTAACATTACTTCTTGCCTATGGAGCGCAAGGAAGACTCCATGGTTGAAACGCAAGCAGGAAGCACATGTATTGTATGCATAAGATTGCACAGATGTTCCGCCAGTGGCGCTACTGCCTGCATTGTGTACAACTATAACCAGGTGAATAGTGTAATGATTCACAGACACAAATCAGTGTATATATTTGAATGAACCTTAACAGTTAGCCTTTATGTCCCAAGAATCCCCATCATATAAGGGGAAGGAAGGGAGGGACATCACATATAATCCGGATATATAGAAAAGGGGATTACAATCAAGTATTCCACTGATGTATGAGCGGCATTAATAAGAAAACAGGACCCAGCCCTAGTCTGTTAGTCAGGACAATATCAAATAAAGAGGCTCGTACTATAAAGTATGAGGGTGCAATCATCCTTTCATTACCTAAATTAAATTCCCAACACCCACCATGTTCAGGGTGTTTTGTCGTTCACTAATCGGATGTTTCTCACATCCAGCTATGCTCAGTCCAAATAACGTAACCTACATTCCCGAGTGAAATCCAGACAGATATCCAGGACCCATATGAATAACCGTCACCTACAAAAAACAGGCAAATGTCAATCTTTCATTAAGACCTAGGGGGCCTGGGATTTAAAGCGATGGATCCATTTACACTCCTTCTGGAGTATTTTCTGATCCCAGTTACCCCCGTATAGGAGACGGTATGGTCTCCAAGATAGTAAACCTCAAAGACCTCGGGTCTCCCCATGTTGTTCTCTCACATGCAAAGCTACTGGGGTCTCTTTGTTTTTGATGACATCATTAATATGTTCTAGGAATCTCCTATGCGCCTCCCTGATGGTCTTCCCCACATAATCAAGGGGGCATGTACATTGACATACATAAATAGCCCCTTGCTCCTGCAGTTATGAAAGGATCTCAAAAATCTGACCAGACACTGAGCACATTACCCTCTTAGTGGTCTGTACATAATCGCATGCTTTACAGTTCCCACACCTGTACATGCCCATTGGTTTCCTGTCTAGCCACGTGTTTTTACCCATGGGAGGAGGGATGTAGTGACTTCGAACCAATCTATCCTTGAGACTTCTCCGCGTCTATATGAGATAGCCGGATGGTGAGGCAGAATGTCACCAATATCCAGGTCCATCCTCAGGATTGCCTGAGTAATGTTTGAGGATGTCCAAGACATGTGGTGCTGAGTATCCGTGTCAAATGAGCATTTTGTTATATTATCTTACTGGTGAGGGTGTTTTTGATCTTATAAGACATAGGACCGGGTGTCCATGATTTTTAATAGGATTTAATAAAAGGTATATTTTAAAGGGATTTCCTTTTTGCTGGATTATGTACACTTGAATACTGTCCCTATTTATCGCAAATATAATAATACGCTGGATTGGGTTTGATTTTGATGATATGGCTAGCTTTTTGTCAGGTAACCTATTCACGGAAGCATTAATTAATGAGGCCAAAGATATCTTTTCAGATAGAGACATTCCAGGGCTGGGGGCTTCTTCCTCGTGTAAGCAGGCCTTTAAAGACCTATACATTAAATACAAAGATAACATCAAATCATGGTGGGAAACTAAATCACTTGAGAGTTACCTTGAACATAAAATAGTCCCCCGGGATTACGCTTGTATATCAAACCAGCAGACCGTATTTCTTCCTCATCCTTACAGGCCAGGTGGGAGCAAGAGCTGACACGCAGCTCGCTTAATTTGATGAATATCCTCTTGGAGGAAGAAAGGAAGGTGTTTGATAAAACTACTGTAAATTTGCAGGAACAAATAGAGATTGCATTGAAATTTTGTAGTGACCCCGAGTTTAATAAACGTGAGGCTGCACTACAAACATCGGTGGAGAAACTTCAGGGGTACATTAAGGAGACAAAACACAGACAGTTTGTGCGGGATCTATCCGAATTTAGAGAGAATCGTGCTTATTGCCAGCAACAGGATGACACCATTGCTGGGGTATCTGAGATATCATCGTCGGATATTGAATCCTCGGATACGGAACCGAGAACTCATTTTCCCCAGAGTTCAGGATTCAGGGGTAGTAGGAGAGGATCCCGTCGAAATAGAGGATGGCATCGAAACAGAGGTGGGAGAGGGACAACCGGACCTTATGGAAACCCTGGTGGCCCCTTTGTGTCGGGTCCCTCCTCCTCTTATATTGTTACATCCTCTGGTCCACGAAATACACAACTCCCTATACCCCCCACCTCCTCTTCTTCTTTTTTAGAGGGGAGTCAGCCTCCATATCACTTACGGGACAGGGGACGAGAGAAAATGTAAAGGACAATCTCCAAATTATCAATTTATCAACCAGACAATTAAGTGAGACTGAGACGTGTGTGTTAAAGAAGGGCCTTTCATTTGTACCTACAACGAGCTTCTGTCTATTCACATGGGTCAAGGATCTCAATCTGTTTTGTCGACGCCTAAAGTGGCATACATTTTTTAAACATACTAACCGACAAACGTGTGAGACACTTGGTCTAGATGAAGTTGACTATGCGGATTTACAAAATCTGATTGAACTGAGTGAAGAGGGACAAAGGTTGCCCGGACAGGGACCATTCACTACACTAAAACCAAAAAGTATCAAAACCCCACCGCCACTCAATTATGACTGCATAGACATCTTTTTACAGATGACATCTTCTGAGCTTGAACATCTGGACAAGATGAAACCCAGTAGCTACAACTTGAGTAGATCAGAAATGATGGCCCTGCGCTCACTTAAACAAGACACTAATTTAATCATCAAACCATCAGACAAGGGAGGGAATATAGTTCTGATAGACCATGAACTGTATCGGCAGATGTGCCTTGATTTATTAAAAGATAAGGAGGGCTATAGATTGCTATCCTCAAATCCTCTGTTGATGTTTATGGAAGAGCTTAAGGGCGTACTAGACAAGGGACTCCGTGACGGAGTGACTTCCCCTGTGGAGTATGATTATCTCCTACCTAAACACCCAACGGTTGCTACATTTTATGGCCTCCCAAAGGTGCACAAGGGACATCCCCATTGAAAGGACGTCCCATTGTGTCTGGGAGTGGGATCCCTGACACAGAATAGCGGCGTGTACCTGGACCGGGTGTTGAGGAGTTCGTTGTGTCCCTACCGACCTACACCAGGGACACGATGGACTTCCTCAACAAGATAGATTCCATCATTGTGGATCCAATATGTCACCTGGCCAGTGTGGACGTCGAAGCTTTGTATAGCTTGATTCCCCATACAGGGGGCCTGATGGCGGCAGAGCATTTTCTGAAAACGAGGGGAGTCCAATATAATGCCCATAACCAGTTTGTCCTCTCCCTACTGGAATTTACTTTGACACATAACTTCTTTTTGTTTAACAGCCGGTTCTACCACCAGCTCAGGGGACGGCTATGGGGAGCCCCTGTGCCCCCACTTATGCCAACCTCTTCCTGGGCTGGTGGGAGGACCGGGTTGTTTTCCCAGACCACGACACTTGGTGGTCGGATAAGATCGTCGTCTGGACACGGTACATCGATGATGTGTTCGTGGTCTGGAGGGGAGGATCTGATGAGTTCCGTCAATTTGTCAGAGAACTCAATAACAACGAATTGGGGCTCAAATTCACATTTGAAATTGATCCGCATTCATTAGCATTTTTGGATGTAAAGGTAATAAAGGAGGGAGACAGACTGGGTGCGGATATCTATAGGAAAGCGACTGCAACCAACTCGCTTCTCCTTTGGCAGAGTCACCATCCAGGCCCTCTGAAACGTGGTATCCCCAAGGGACAGTATCTGCGGATTCAGAGGAATTGTTCCACAGGGAAGCCTTCTACAGGGAAGCTAGGAATCTCCGCAAGAGATTTCAAGATAGGGGTTATCCCCAGGGGTTTTAACAGAAGCTTTCAAAAACGCGTCACAGAAAAATCGTGAACATCTGTTGATACCACGGATCAGAGAGCGGGATGGCCAACAGATGACTCGTATTGTTTCAACATTTGACTCTGCCAACACGGAAGTCTTGGACATCCTCAAGCGTTACTGG
>JAKVIS010004830.1:0-13197 GCA_033119425.1 Bufotes viridis
GCAACTTAGCCAGGTGGTAGTTTAGCTTGGTGCTTAGCTGTTCCTGATCATTTTAGTATTGTTGACTGACGATAGAGTGGGAGGAGGAGTAATCTAAGCAGATGGTAGTGGTTTTGTTTCAGGCACTCTGGATAAAATTTCCCATGTCGGTGAGATATCCCCACAGAGCTACCATCAGCATCCTGCACCTTATTACTAGGTCTGGCACATTTTGAGCCTTGGCCATTGAAGCATCAGGGCATCACCACTCAATCTGACCATAATAATGCTAGTACATATCGGAGAAAGTGAATGAAAGTTTACTCGAACTAAAGAGATACTCGCCAAATTGTAAACAGTTTGCAAGATGGGCTCACTCTCTCATCTATTTAGGGCCTAAAATATTTCCAACCTATAATGGCGAATAATGAAGCCTCAGCACACACTGCTAGATATGGACAGGAGCCATCATTACTAATAGCAATAAAGACTGAAATAGCACGGTGGTATCGACGCGTAAAGAGTCAATTAAACCCCATCTCGAGATAGAAGCGAATATACCCCGTTCGCTACCAAAACATCTATGCTGGCTCAGATCAAACAGCCAATACAGCACGGAGAAGTACTGATCGCGACACTCAACAATATGCTTCTTGATATTACGACCGTCCCCAGCATACCGGTTGTATCGGTCAGGCTGCGCATTGTTGGTCATTTGATCAGCATTCACTTCGACGACAAGGAGCCTTCAGTAACTGTTTGGTCCTGATGTTTGACACGCAAAGCATATATCAGCAAAGATGATCAGTTACTGCTGTTACACTCCGGTGCAGGTGCACTCTGCTCATCGCTTCGCCAGCACATTGAGGTAGTAATGTAGACACACGCAGGGCTGCACCATGTGAACGAGTGCAAAAGAGCCTCACTCAAGTGGCAAGGGGCCTATAAACTCCTCTATCTCAGATGCATTCCTGAGGGTTGTGACTGGGTGAGCTCTTTGCACTCGCTCACATGGTGCAGTACTGCGTGTCTGCCATTGCTGCCTCAGTGCTGTGCTGGCGGGCGGTGGGCCCCAGAGCCAAGGAGGCTTTGCTGCACAGTGGGGCTGCTGTGTGGCTCCTGGGTCCCGCTGTCTGTCGCTGGTGCGGTGCTGGGCGCCGGTGGTCGCCAAGCACGGCTGCGCCATTTATAGGTTAGAGTAGTTTCCCACTTGCAGAGGCATCCTTGTCGTGGAAAGTGGGCTTATGCTTTTTGATCAAACTGTTAACTAATGCCTCTTATGCACAGCATACAATGTATTACAAATTTGGCGGATTCGCCACATAATTTTGCTGAGACAGTCGTAATATCAAAAGCATATTGTTGAGGATGTGCGATCCAGATTCACTCTCCATTTTGTATTGTACTTGTCTATTTTCTTGAGCTAAGCTCCCCTCTGGGGTCAGCACTCCTCCCCATTTGGACTAGGTGTTTTTAATTAGCCTTAGTGGCAAGGGGTTTATAAACTCCTTCTATCTCTCAGATGCATTCCCTGAGGGCTGTGACTGGGTGAGCTCTTGCACTGCTCACATGGTGCAGTACTGCGTGTCTGCCATTGCTGCCTCAGTGCTGTGCTGAGCGGGGCGGTGGCCCCAGAGCCAAGGAGGCTTTGCTGCACAGTGGGGTTGCTGTGTGGCTCCTGGGTCCCGCTGTCTGTCGCTGGTGCGGTGCTGGGGCGCCGGTGGTCGCAGCAAGACGGCTGCGCCATTTATAGGTTAGAGTAGTTTCCCACTTGCAGAGGCATCCTTGTCGTGGAAAGTGGGCTTATGCTTTTTGATCAAACTGTTAACTAATGCCTCTTATGCACAGCATACAATGTATTACAAATTTGGCGGATTCGCCACGTAATTTTGCTGAGACAGTCGTAATATCAAAAGCATATTGTTGAGGATGTGCGATCCAGATTCACTCTCCATTTTGTATTGTACTTGTCTATTTTCTTGAGCTAAGCTCCCCTCTGGGGTCAGCACTCCTCCCCATTTGGACTAGGTGTTTTTAATTAGCCTTAGTGGCAAGGGGTTTATAAACTCCTTCTATCTCTCAGATGCATTCCCTGAGGGTTGTGACTGGGTGAGCTCTTTGCACTCGTTCACATGGTGCAGTACTGCGTGTCTGCCATTGCTGCCTCAGTGCTGTGCTGAGCGGGCGGTGGGCCCCAGAGCCAAGGAGGCTTTGCTGCACAGTGGGGTTGCTGTGTGGCTCCTGGGTCCCGCTGTCTGTCGCTGGTGCGGTGCTGGGGCGCCGGTGGTCGCACGCACGGCTGCGCCATTTATAGGTTAGAGTAGTTTCCCACTTGCAGAGGCATCCTTGTCGTGGAAAGTGGGCTTATGCTTTTGATCAAACTGTTAACTAATGCCTCTTATGCACAGCATACAATGTATTACAAATTTGGCGGATTCGCCACGTAATTTTGCTGAGACAGTCGTAATATCAAAAGCATATTGTTGAGGATGTGCGATCCAGATTCACTCTCCATTTTGTTTTGCATAATAGAAGTAGATCTGGCCCGAGCAGTTTTTTTGGATGTTTTAGCCATACATTGCCTCTGCTCTTTATTTTTTTACTGCTGTCATGGCCACCACTCTCCTCCTCTAATGTGATCTTATCATCATCACCCTGATCCACTTTCCAGATACTTTCCAATACATGATTATCATCATTAGTGTTAATGATCGAAGCATCTGAAGTTTAGGAAAAATCTGATTTGCAATGAATCTAACGCTTTCCCTATTAATTCAGCAGCAGCAGCACTCTCCCTGCTCTAACACTGCAGCTTCAGAATGAATCTAAGATGGATGCTGTCCTTGATTTTTGATAGGAGGTGGGAGGGTCTGGCAGGGAGGGTATGCCGATTGGCTGGAATGTGTCTGCTGACTGTGAGGTACAGGGTCAAAGTTTGCACAATGATGACGTATAGGGGGCGGACCGAACATCGCATATGTTCGCCAACCACGGCGAACATGCGATGTCCGCCGGGAAATGTTCACCGGCGAATAGTTCGGGACATCTCTACTAATCAGCAGCTAGCCAGCCCCTGTGATATCACAGCCCTTTAAAAGCCTCATCCGCCATTTCACTGTGAGCTGAGCATAGAAAAAGATGTGACAAGCACCAGGGACAGTGTTACTAAAAGTGTTTAATTGTGGAATACTGGATAGGGAGAGTGCAGGGATAGTGTAGGGAGATCATAGTGAGAGTTTGTACTCACTGTAGGGAGAGCTTAGGAAGACAGCAGGGACAGTGCAGGGACTGTAATATGAAGCTGGAGGGATCCATAGGAGACAGCGCAGTTTGCATCAATTCCTGAGTAGGACACAAAGCTATCTAATTGAACACTGTCCACCATGTTTAATAGATCAGCAATTCTTTTTACGCCATGAATTTTCAAATTGGGCTGAATATGCTGGGGTTGTCCGGGTTATTTTTTTTATTCTTTGTATGTTTCTAACTAATCAAATATGACAGCTTTACAATGCACTTACTGCATCTGTAGTTGCTCCTTTCTCAGATTTCACTGAGGGTCACATGACCTATAATGTCAGCTTCTCTCCCTGCTCTGATTATGTTTCGTGCACAAGCCTGAGAATGCAGATGTGTTTCTATACATGAGATGTCACTGTGCTGGCCATGCACCCTGCTCTGCCGTCTGCTGCTGCTGCCTGCCCTGTGCTCCCTCCCACTGGATACTTCAGGAAATATTAACCCCTTCAGGAGCACATACTCCTGGCTGAAGGCTTTACTGAGTAGCTGCAGGCAGTAAGGAAACAAATTCTGGGCACAGGAGCTCACAGACTAGAGGAGTTCTGTACAAGAACAGGTAGGGAGAAGATCCTGTGTGTATCAGCAGTGTCATTGTACAGCTGGACTTGTAGTCCTTCACATACAACATGCTTCTGAGTCTCCCAGCAGTCAGACATGTCACTCAGGGCAGGACTTGTATTCACTCCCTCTGCATAGCAGTAGGAGGCTCAGAGATTGTTGTTATTGTAGGTAAACAAAGAGCCAGAAGAAAACCAGGGAAATGAGGAAATATATATATATATATATATATATATATATATATTGTAAAAGAATTAACTGGGCACACCTGTGGATACTTGTTATCAGTTTATTAAAACAATACAAATAAGTAAAATACCAAATTAGTACATATACACACAGAGATGGCCAATTGTAGGTGGGATAAACTTCCCAAAACTGCCCACTCTGTGTAATTGATTACAAATACAACTAACCATCCATAAAAATCATATATACATTCAATGATGGGGAGAAATTGTGCTAAAAAAAGGTGGATCCTGAAAGTTCCATAAATATGGTCGACCTCAATATTCACACAATAGTCAGCATGGAGTGCTCCTTTAGGATAACTTGTGGAGATTTCAAGCGGATAACAGAATAGAACTAACCGTCTCTGAGCAGCGTCCCTGCTCTCACGGAGATCACAGCGGCGTCCCGCTGGAACAGATCCCTGCAGGGAAATGGGTGTCTTACCCGAATAGCCGTATATAACGTTTGCGGTTGTGTGATGACCTGCCTTATGCTTCAATCCTCGTTTGTCCGATCTCTGCCACGTGTGGTAAATCCAGCTACGATGTAGGTGAAGCTGTAGATGGTTCCTATACGTGGCCCCGATGATGAGGGATCGGTTGATTATTCCGGATTTTCGAAGCTCGTGATCATCACAACTTGCGGCTTTCAATTGGGGGTCTTGACCAGAAGCGTTTCGGGGACATCCCCTTCATCAGTGGTGGGAGCACCCTGAGGGGGTTTAAACAACCCTGTGCATCACCCTAATTCTTTTTATATATATATGTATATATATATATATATATATATATATTTTTATTTTTATTTTTTTTTTTACCTAAAACTTGCTTAGCTTTGCAAATATTGCTGCCCATCAGATTTACAGTGCTATATATTTTTTTTTTCATAACTCTTTAAAATTCACTTTTCTGTACACCCCTGGCTTGTCAGCGGTGTACAGAGTACGGGCTCTACAGTTTTTCAATGGGATTGCTGCGCATGGAGTACAGGCAGGAGCCCATCTCTGCTCCTGCCTGTGGCCCCCCAGAGGTTTACTAAATCCTGGCATAGCACATGGGTACTCTGTAAACATGTGCTATGCCAGGATTAGCTAAGTGGAGGGAGCGCCTGCCTGTGCCTGCTTCACTAAACTAAAAGCTGACATACAGGACTTTTAGCTTAGCAAAGCAGGCACAGGCAGAATCCTGGCATAGTATTCACCTGGGTCAAAGCATTCACTTCACCTATTGATCAATTCTTTGAAGGTGTTGTTTCCAAAATGGGGTCACTTTTGGGGCTTTTCTTTCTATGGGTACCTCAGGGTCTCTTCAAATGTGACCTGAAAACCATTCCAGCAAACTCTGCCCTCTAAAAACAATATTGTGCTCCTTTCCTTCTGAGCCCTGCCTTGTGCCCATGAAGAGATTTACGACCACATATGGGGAGTTTCTGTAAATATTTAATTATTTTCATGTTCCTAATTCCCGGAGAACCCCTTTAACCCCTTGAGGACCTCTGCCGTACATGTACGGCGGACGTCTAGTCTTTAAACATGGCACCCGCTCACAAGTGCAGAGGGCGCCATAGCCACCGGGTTTCAGAGACCCACGGCACATGTATGCGATCAGCCATAAGGCTGATCGTAAACATTTTCCCCTTCAGATGCCATGGTCAAATGTGACCATGGCATTTGAGCAGTCCAGAAGCGGAAGCCACGTGCTTCTGCTCCGGTAACAGCGTTCCCCCTCTGAGATCGGGGAACCTCTTACATTGCTGAAATACCCAAAGCCTCAAGCAGGCTTCGGAGTCTATTTCAGGAATATACCAATGCAGGCTTACTAGGTGGCAGCATTGTATTGTTATATTGCAAATGAAGTGCTCAATGATTGCTATATAGCCATCAATGAACACAATGGGCAATCTAATGATTGCCAGTTATTGTCACCCAAGGTGACTTTAAAAAAGTTTAAAAAAAAAAGTTTTTACAAATATAAAAATGTAAAAGTTCAAAATAAAAATACTTAACCAATAAAAAAAATAAACATCATGGGCATCGCCGAAAATGCTCATACAATTAACAATATTAATGGCATACTGCAAATAGTGCAATGGGAAAAAAAGTAACAACAATTTGCCATTTTTTGTCACTTTAACTACCCAATATATTTTTTATAAAAAGTGATCAAAAAGTCGCACACACTTCAAATTGGTATCACTGAAAAGTACAGATCGTCCGGCAAAAAATGAGCCATCACAAAGCCCCGTAAACATAACTACAAAAAGTTTTATAGGGGTCGGAATATGGTTATAAAAAAAAATTTCCTCAAAGGTTTAAATAATCTTTTTCAGTATTAAAACGCAAGAAAAATTATATAACTGTGGTATCATTGTAACCATACTGATCTGGAGAATAAAGATAACAGGTCAATTTTACCGCATACAGTACAGTGTAAAAAAATAAAAACCTTTATTAGAATTGCATGCTTCCCCAATTCTACCGCATTTGTAATTTTTTCCTGCTTCCTATTACATGGTATGCAACCGTTAAGGGTGCCATTAGAAAGTACAACTTGTCTCGCAAAAATAAGCCCTCCAAAGGCTATGTGAATTTGAAAAATA
Organism: Bufotes viridis; assembly: GCA_033119425.1. Lineage (NCBI taxonomy): Eukaryota > Metazoa > Chordata > Amphibia > Anura > Bufonidae > Bufotes > Bufotes viridis. Next base: position 6,667 of record JAKVIS010004830.1, read on the forward strand.
AAAAAGTTATAACTATGGGAAGACTATCAGGAATGAGGAGGGGTGACGTTTCCTCACTTGCAATTGGTGCCACCTCACACTACATAGACCATTTGTTTATTCCATGGGCGGACGCTTTGAATGGGGAAGAGTTGGAAAAGGGGGAAGACAGTACACAGTGTAATAGCCAGACCACCCTCAGTTCGTCTTCTCAGCATGAATTGGATGATGAGTACGAGGAGGAAGAGCAGGAAACGGTTGTCTCCCACTACAGAGGATAGTACCCATCAGCTTGGAAGGGTAGAAGAGGAGGAAGAAGATGAGGAGATTTAGAGTCATCCTCCTGATGAGGACAGTGAAGTCTTGTCTGTTCGGACTCTGGAACATATGGCTGACTTTATGTTAGGCTGCCTTTCCTGTGACCCTCGCGTTGTACGCATTTTGGCGAACACCGATTACTGCTTGTTCACCCTTCTCGACAATTACTACAAAGAGAACTTCTCATCTCTCATTCCTGTGGTGGAGAGGACAAACAAAATGGTGCAATACCAGAAGGTCTTTGTGGAAAAATTGCTCCAAAAATTACCAGCTGACATCGCTGGCTGCACAGTACGTAGTTCCTTGACCAACCGAGGAGGGGAGATGAGGGAAACACACAGCAGTTCCAACAGAGGCAGGGCAACACTCTCCAAGGCCTGGGACAGTTTCATGATACACTGCCAGCACCCTCAACCTGATGTGTGGCCTAGTGTCACAAGGAGAGAACATTTTTGGAAGATTTTGAAGGAGTACGTAGCAGACCCTGTCAGCGTCCTCAGTGATCCCTCTGTACCTTACAACTATTGGGTGTCCAAGCTGGACACGTGGCACGAACTGGCGCTCTACGCCTTGGAGGTGCTAGCCTGCCCCACCGCCAGCGTTTTGTCAGAACGTGTATTTAGTGCTGCTAGGGGCATAATAACTGATAAGCACATCCGCCTGTCAACGGAAAATGCTGATCGGTTGAATCTTATAAAAATGAACAAGGCATGGATTGCCCCTGAATTCTCTACTCCACCCGAGGAAGGCGGATGAACATAAAGGCACTCTAAATGCAGCCTTTATGGTGTATTGAATATACTGCATTCCTATGCACCCCTTCTACCACTAAAAAGGGTATATGGTTCAATCTCCCTTTTCTCTTCCTCCTCCTCCTCTTCCATCATATAAACATGCTTATTAGGCTGCCTTCGCTCCTAATGTTTTAGAGGGTCAGCTCAGCATCGGACCCTCACCCATAATGTTTGTGTCATCAACAGGCCCTTGCTCCTAATGATTTTGAGGGTCACCAGCAGGCCCTTGTTCTTAATGTTTTAGAGGGTTACCAGCAGGCCCTTGCTCCTAATGATTTTGAGGGTCACGAGCAGGCCCTCAACCATAGTGTTTTATAGAGTCACCAGCAGGCCCTCGCCCCTAATGTTTAAGATGGTCAGATCAGCAAAAGGCACTCGCCCCTAATGTTTTAGAGGGTCGGCTCAGCAGCAGACCCTGACCCTTAATTTTTTAGATGGTCAGCCTGCAGCAGGCCCTCGACCATAATGTTTTAGATGGTCAGCTCAGCAGCAGGCCCTCACCCATAATGGAGCGTGATAGGAAGATGCGCGAGTACAAGCGCACGCTGGTAGACGCGCTCCTGAGAGCATTCCCAAATGTCACAGGGGAACAGGAGAAGGCAGAGGAGGAGCAAGAGGTCGCCAACGCAGCTGTGTCACGGACAGCTACTCTGAGGGCAGGGTTACCATGGCAGAAATGTAGAAAAGTTTTGTCTCCACGCCACAGCTAAATGCACCACCACCTGACACGGAACATGTTAGCAGGAGACAGCATTTCACTAAAATGGTTGAACAGTACGCCTGCACACCCTCCACGTACTGACTTATGGTTCGGCCCCATTCAACTTCTGGGTCTCCAAATTGTCCACGTGGCCAGAGTTAGCATTTTATGCCTTGAGGTGCTAGCCTGCCCGGCAGCCAGCGCTTTGTCTGAACGTGTATTCAGCACGGCAGGAGGCGTTATTACTGACAAACGCAGCCGCCTGTCCACAGCCAACGTGGACAAGCTGACGTTCATAAAAATGAACCAGGCATGGATCCCACAGGACCTGTCCCTCCCTTTGTGCAGAATAGACATTTATAACTGCCTCCCTCAACCATGTATTATTGTACTCCGGGCATTTTATTGAATCCTCATTTTTTTAACTTTACCATGATCTTGCGGTGCAACCCAAAGTTGAATGAACCTCTCCTCAATCTTGGCGCTAGGGCCTAAATAACTGAAAGTGGCCTTCTCCAGTGGTGGGTGATATGACGCCTTATTCCTTGCTGTGGGACTTCTCTCCTCTGTCTGGGTGCTGGGGCCTAAATAACTGAAAGTGGCCTTCTCCAGTGGTGGGTGATATGACGCCTTATTCCTTGCTGTGGGACTCTCTCCTCTGTCTGGGTGCTGGGGCCTAAATAACTGAAAGTGGCCTTCTCCAGTGGTGGGTGATATGACACATGATTCTCTGCTATGGGACCTCTCTCCAATTGATATTGGTTAATTTTTATTTATTTTATTTTATTTAAATTCATTTTCCCTATCCACATTTGTTTGCAGGGGATTTACCTACATTTTGCTGCCTTTTGCAGCCCTCTATCCCTTTCCTGGACTATTTTTACAGCCTTTTAATGCCTAAAGTTTGGGTCCCCATTGACTTCAATAGGGTTCGGGTTCGGGTTCGGATAAAGTCTGGTTCGAGTTCGGATCCCGAACCCGAACATTTTCGGAAAGTTCGGCCGAATCTCTCGAACCCGAACATCCAGGCGTTCGCTCATCTCTATGAATGAGGCCCTCCTTTATGTGATATACAGGTTGTATTGGAGTGCCTCTTCCTTGTAATTTTTGGCAGCTCTTGCACTTTATATACAAGTAAATATACAGGAAAGAATGTTTCCTAACAATTTTTCCTCTAAAATCGAATTTATCTTCCGTTTTGTGCGTATTGTCAGTCTGTAAAAGTGGCGTACTACTTGGACATTATCGTTCCCAGCAGTGACATGGGAGTCTAGACATCCTCCCCATGCTGTTCCTTAACCATTTCAGTGGTGTTTCTATCACTTTTCCTGTGAACCAGACACCCTCCCCTCTTCAGAGCATGGGGTGTCTGGTTTAATGCTCAGGTTATCCCATTGACTTCCATTGTGCTCAGGTGCTTAGTACAGCACCTGAGTATCTCGAGGAGTTCTACTCGAGCACCCGGGCACTTTGGTGCTTGACCCATTCTAGAAATTACACTCCTCAAGGAATATTTCAAGATGTTTACTGAGAACTTTGTCCTCACAGGGGATTCATGGAATTGGCTGTGAAAATTAAAAATTACAATTTTGTTCCAAAAAAATTGATTTTAGGCCCAACTTTTTCACTTTCACAAGGGGGAACAGGAGAAAATGCACCACCTTTTTTATTGCCCATTTTTTCCTGATTTGCGTAATACCCCATATTTGCTTGTATATGGGTGTAACACCGGGGTCAGAAGGAAAGGAGCACCAAATGGCTTCTGGAAGGCAGATTTCACTAGAATTATTGACGGCGCCATCTTGTAATTGAACACAGCCTGAGGTACCCCTAGAGTGGAAACCCCCAAAAAGTGACCCAATTCCGGAAACTACAACCCAAGGAATATGTTAAGGTGTGTAGTGAGCACTTTTACCCATCAGGCGTTTAACAGAATTAGGAAACGCTTGGCTGTGAAAATGAAAAATTAGTATTTTTTTCCAGAAAAAGTTGCTTTACACCCACATTTTTCACTTTCACAAGGGGTAACAGGACAAAGTGTACCCCACATTTTGTTCCCCATCTCCCCCCAAATACGATAACACCCCATATGTGCTTAAAAACTGATGTATGGGCGCACAGCAGGCTTCAGAGTGGAAGGAGCACCATATGGTGTTAGGAGAGAGGATTTAGCTGGAATGTTATTTGGGAGCTATGTCGCATTTGAAGACTACCTGAGGTAGCCCCACAGTGGAAACCCACAAAAAATGACCCTATTCCGGAAACTACACCCCTCAAGGAATATTTCAAGGTGTGTAGTGAGCACTTTGACCCGTCAGGTGATTCACAGAATTAGGAAACACTTGGCTGTGAAAATGAAAAATTTAAATATTTTCCATAAAAAGTTGTTTTACACCCACATTTTTCACTTTCACAAGGGGTAACATGACAAAATGCACCCCATATTTTGTTCCCCATTTCCCCCGAATACGACAGCACCTTATATGTGCTCAAAAATGATGTGTATGGGCGCACAGCAGGGCTCTCCCAGAGTCAAACAACTGAATATGTATTTTGCTGACCTGAATTGGCAGACATTTATTTTAGGTGCCATGTCGTATCTAATAAATTCCTGAGGTCCTGGAAATGAAATACCCCAAGAAGTGACCCCATTTCAGAAAGAGCACCCCCATATGAACATTTTAAGTGGTAGAAAGTAGAGTTGAGCTGACACCTGAAGTTCGAGTTTGACGGGTACCACCGAACTTCAACAAAGTTTGGGTTCGTGATCCGAACTTCACCCGAACCCAAACCTCATTGAAGTCAAAGGGACCCGAACTTTTGGGCACTAAAATAGCCCTAAATATGTAATGGAAAGGGATAGAGGGCTGCAAAAGGCAGCAAATAAAAGTATTTATTAAGACAGTAAAGAATAAAGAACCTTGCGGTCTTTGTCGCTTGACAAAGACCGCAAGGTTGAAACGTTGCTACACTTTGGTGCGAATAAAATAAGGATTTTTTTGCTGAAATTGAGTGCCGCGGTGACCCTACACACGTAATGAGTAAAGAGGGTTGGCAGGCTATTAAGGGTAAGTGAGGAGCTGTTTGTGTGGATCATTTTCTGATTATAACATACATGTCTAGGCATTTTTTTTTTTGGTATATAAGTAATGTTTGTCACTATAAGGTATTATGCATTTCTGTATTTCATAGAATTAGGTAGCAGAGTCCAAGAAGAAAAAGGATTAGGTAGGATAGAGAAGGTGGTAAGACTGAGTTAATGAGAAGAAGCTAGTAGGTGTATAAGAGAAAGGGATATGAAGGCTTTATAACATTGAAGAAAATAGGGAGAGGTTGGTTAGATAAAGTTCGTTGTTCGGGTTCAAGATTCGCGAGTGGATTCCACGCATAGAATCTGGTAGCGGCTGCCACTCAACTCGAACCAGAACAGCTGAGGTGATCTGGCGTGATCGCCACGTCATGTGACTACAGGTAGGCGGGCTCAGCACGGATCAAATCCCGTGCTGAGCCACGCCCTGCACTGATCACATGACAGTGACGTCACGCCAGGTCCTTCAGCTGTTCTACAGTTCGGGCTGGTGGCAGCCGCCCTTATGGATTCCATATGCGCTATTGTGGAATCCATAACGGGATGCGCACTAACTACCACCCGAACTCCCGAACAACGGACTTTTTTTAAATGTTCGCCATCTCTATTGGCTAGCTATGAAGGGGTAAGGAAGCCAGTTTTTTATGTTCTATATATCATATTGCCATGCTCCTATGCTAAATTTACCTGTCTGAGGCAGTTTTTAACTATACAGTATTGTACATTTTGTGATATATTTAAAACTAGAAAACAGAGTCTGAGAAAAGAGCATGAGGTAGGAGGAGAAGGAGAAAGTTTGTAGATGTCTATAATCATTTTTAAACTGATTATTAGTCTGAGCTCTTCTGCTCATAACAACATTATAACTGATGAACAAATGAAGAGAGGGTTGGTCGCCTATTAAGGGGTATGGGGAGGCTATTTATTTTCTAATTATCATATACCCATGTCTATGCTAAATTTACTTTCTTTTGTTTATAACAGTTATTTAACCACTTGAAGACCACAGGTTTATACCCTCTAGTGACTAGGCCCTTTTTACAACCGCACTACCCTACTTTCAATTACTTATTAGTTCATACAACTTTTCTTTTCACTAATATTATCTGGTGGTATTTCATTCTTGCTGACATTTTTTGCCTTTTCTTGATATTTTACTTTTTAGACGCAATTTTTGCAAAACTATATTTTTCGTTTCATTTTTCATTTTCAAACAACACTACATTTCAATTCTAAATTTTTCTTAATTTACTGTTCTACATGTCTTTGATAAAAAGATGCAACAAGTATATATTTATTGGTTTGGGTAAAAGTTATAGCTGCCATAAACTATGGTGCAAAAAAGTGAGTCCTCGAAGCAGCTCTGACTTTTCTGAGCACCCGTCCTAAGCTTTCCTGGCGCACTAGAATGCCCAGACAGTAGATAATTCATAAATGACACATTTTGGAAAGTAGACACCCCAAAGCATATTCGCTAGGGGCATAGTGAGTTCATGGAATTTTTATTTTCCGTTCCTTGCTGGGCTAAAGAAAAAAATAGGCGGCTGAATTTCTTCATTAAGTACGATCAATGTGGATGAAAAAATGTAAAAAAAAAAAAAAGAGGAAAGCTGTAAAGCTGCGATCGCTAAGGCCCTTAGGCCTCATTCACA
>JAKVIS010004831.1:0-13207 GCA_033119425.1 Bufotes viridis
ACCCACTGAGAGGGAGGACAAACTGAACTACTACATAGACGTCCTATGTAGTCAGTTGGCCGCTACCTATCTGCGCCATCATCCATCCTCTTGCAGGTCTGACCAGGGAAGCCCTCGGCACTCACATTCCACTGCCATGGCTGCTGGGGAGGGGTGGGATGGCAGGAGCAGTACCAGCTCCATCAGCAGCAGCCTGAGTCTACAGTCGCTGATGAGTAGATGGTGGCATACTTGGACAGCATCCTGCCAGCTGTCATTGAAGATTCGCTAGACTACTGGGCAGCCAAACTGGATTTATGGCCGCAACTGGCCGAGCTTTTCCTTGAAAAGCTGTCCTGCCCGGCCAGTAGTGTGGCATCAGAGCAGGTATTTAGTGTGGCGGGGGCCATAGTTACCCCAAGGAGAACTCGCCTGTCAACCCAAAATGTCAAGAGACTGACCTTTTGTCAAGATGAATCAGTCATGGATCAGCCAGGATTTCCACCCACCAATGCCTGATGCATCTGATTAGATCATCCATACCGCCTAACCCAAACTTTGAAAAAAGAAACAGGTTTCCTCTGGCTACCTGCCTTAGCTACTTCTCTGATGCTGCCACCCGCCTGATGCCACACATCTGATGCCAAGTGTTCCCTTTTCACCCACCTTAATCACTGGCTCCCATCTCCACACTATGTCATTGTGCCACTCTGTTGCCTTCTGATTCTGCTGCCGCCACCACCAGACTCGGTCATTGTGCCACTCGGTGGCCTCCTCATGCTGCTTCCACCTCACCACTATGTGATAGGTCCACTCTGTGGACTTCTCATGCTGTTCCCATCCTCTCCACTTCATGACTGGTCCACTATTTTGGTTTTCGGCCTGGCTGACATCATCATTTATCTGAGCTTTCTTCTGATCTGTCAGAAGCAAGGAAAAATGAGACACACAACGGATCCTGTCTGTGTTGCAGCTGTAAGGCCTGTATGTTTCCATCAGAATTGGCTTATGATTTGGTAGCCAAAAGCAGGAGTGGGTAAACACAGAAGACATGCAAATATTCCATTAATGTGTCATCTCTGTTTTAGATCCTCTCCTGTTTTCTTGGTATTAGCAATAGAGATGTCCCGAACTATTCACCGGCGAACATCGCATGTTCACGTTTGCCGCGGCGGGCAAACATATGCGATGTTCGATTCGCCCCCTATACGTCATCATTGAGCAAACTTTGACCCTGTACCTCACAGTCAGAAGACACATTCCAGCCAATCAGCATACCCTCCCACCTACTATCAATAAGCAAGGAAAGCATCCATCTTAGATTCATTCTGAAGCTGCAGTGTTAGTTAGAGCAGGGAGAGTGCTGCTGCTGCTGAATTAATAGGGAAAGCGTAAGCTAGGCCAGTGTTCTGTGTCCACTCCAGTCCTCAAAGACTCATCGGCCTCTTTCACACAAGCGTGTCCGGATTAGGCCCCATTCACACGTCCGTATTGTTTTGCGGATACGCAACACACCATGCCGACACTCCCCATAGAGATGCCTATTCTTGTCTTCAGGCTGCGGACAAGAATAGGACATGCTCTTTTGCAGAGCCGCGGACGGATGTTTCAGGGCCGAAGCCCGGAAGTTCGGGCCGCAGCTCCGCAAATGCGGAGAGCACATAGTGTTCTCTTCGCATCACGTCCGGCCCAATTCATAATGAATGGGTCCGCATCCATTCCGCAGAATTGCGGAATGGATGCGGACAAACACTGCTGATGTGTGAATGGGTCCTTAGGTCCGGATGCGTTCAGTGAAAACAGGCAAAGCCATTTAGTTTTGCCTGCGATTGCGTTCAGTTGTTCAGTTTTTACCGCGTGGGTGCAATGTGTTTTGATGCATTTTTCACTTGCTTGCAGATGCAATGCGTTTTTCACGCAGTCCTATTCACTTCTATAGGGCTAGGGCTGCGTGAAAAACGCAGAATATAGAACATGCTGTGATTTTCACGCAACACACAAGTGATGCCTGAAAAAAAACACTCATGTACACAGACCCATTGAAATCAATGGGTCAGGATTCAGTGCGGATGCTATGCATTCACGTCACGCATTGCACCCGCGCGGAAAACTTGCTCGTGTGAAAGGGGCCATCTGCTTTAAGGACAGCGTCCTGACAGCACCCCAAAAAGTACATCAGTCTGCTTTTATTTATTTTATATATATATATATATATATATATATATATATATTGTAGTTGCCTGCCCGTGTGTGAGAGGCCGCAGGCCAACAGAATGTACTGTGTGCACACCACTCCTATATGTGACACAGTACCGTGCAGAAAAAAAAGTCATTTAATTTTTACCCTTTAATATAATTGCAGTTGCCTGCCAGTGAGTGTCAGGCCCACAGACTGTACTGTGCCCACTGCCAGTGCCCACCACTCATATCGGGTGGCATAGTACCTTGCAGATAAAAAAGTCATTTAATTTTTACCCTTTAATATAATGTGTCAGGCCAGTGTGTATCAGGCCCATAGACTGTACTGTGCCACTGCCCACCACTCATATAGGGTGTCAAAGTACATTGCACGGCGCAAGCGCAGTAACCTACAATTCAAACTAAGCAGACCGAGCATGGGTCTTTTTCCATCTCCCGGTTCCAAAAATCTATTTACTACACTGGCCCTGGCCCTGATAAGGGAAAAAACTGAGATTAAACTGATAGGAATAGTACTTAGTTTACACTAGTTGCATTGGTGGCAAATTCCATTGCAAGTGCCCAAAATTAGAAGGAAGCTTTTTTCTCTATCTCCCCATGCAAGGATTCAATTCAATACGCGTCCCCTGAAAGGGGACTTAACAAAGATTAAAATGGTAAGAATAGTAGTTCACACTATTTGTATTGATGGCACAGTATATTGCGCGGCGCACGCGCAGTGCCCCAATTTGGAAGTAAGAGGACCGACCAATCATCTCCCGGTTCCTAAAATCTATTCGATACACGTCCCCTAATAGTGGACAAAACAGTGATTAAACTAGTAAGAGAGGACAGCCTCTGCCGAACTGGGTATTTTTTGGCCGTGTTACTGAACGCTCATGCACAATGGATGTAGGCTCATGCGTCCTTTTGCTGAGGTGACAAACCTGGTCAGTCAAACCCAAGGCAACATCATCGACCTCATCCCATATGCATTTTTTCTGAAGCGTGCCCTGCGAACAGTGCTGGATCAGGTTGTAGATGAGCATGAAGAGTTGTGGTCACCATCACCACCAGAAGCAGCCTTGTAGTTGTCGATTGCTGGACCTGCGGCAACGCAAAGAGAGGAGTCTGAAGAAGAGGAGTCAGGAGAAAGGTGGCTTTGAGGAGGTGGATGACCAACCACAGCAGGCGTCCCAAGGGCTTGTTGTCACCTTTCGGGGACTCTTGGTGTTGTATGTGGCTGGGTGGAGGAAGAGACCTTCAATGACGTCAGTGAGGACAAGGAACGGGACATGGCTAGCTTGGTATCCAACCTTGTGCAAATGGGGAGTTTGCGGTTGTGCAAATGGACTGTTTGCAGTTGTTTGTGGTGCATTAAACGGGGAGTTTGGTCTGTCAGAGGTTGGTCTGTCACTGTGAAGCGGGCATAACCCTTATACTACCTGATCGATACAACATCATACCTGATCATATACACACACTGGATGTTTTAAAGCACGTTATTCCAAACAATTTAGGAATGTTAGGTGATGTATGCCCTTTATGGATTAAAACCCGGCTCTGTGTCAACTACGTAATTTTCCCTGGTAGTTTTGCCATGGTTCCTCCTCCGGCATGCCATAGTCCAGGTGTTAGTCCCCTTGAAACAACTTTTCCATCACTATTGTGACCAGAAAGAGTCCCTGTGGGTTTTAAAATTCGTCTACCTATTGTAGTCTATGGCGGTTCGCCCGTTCGCGAACATTTGTGGAAGCTCGCGTTCACCGTTCGCGAACAGAAAATTTAGTGTTTGTGACATCTCTAATTAGCAATACTGATTCTACGAGTGACCCCCGTCATCTGCATGTCATACTGACTCACAGTATTATTTCACTACCACAGCAGACTCCGTATGCGTGTTACTGCAAGGCACGGTGTTTTACGCCCCTATAAAGGCTCTCTGCAGCCCGGAAATAGACGTTTTTTAACTCAATTCGCCACAAATAAATTTGTATCGAAGCAAATATTTTCGAAAAATTCGGTGAACCGGCCAAATCGAATTTTTGAGAAATTTGCTCATCTCTAACCCCTGTGTGTACTGACCATGGATATTTTTTCTGGATTTACCCATGTTTTGGCTTCAACTAAAAATCCTGGTCTCCAGACCATGGCTGGTTTCTGGATTAACCCCTTTTCTGCTATATTGGTGTCCACCAATTCTACTGGTCTACTGACCATGGCTAGTTATTGGATTAACCCCTTTTCTGATATATTAGTGTCTACTGATTCTCCTGGTATTCTGACCATGGGTAGTTTCTGGATTATTCCCTCCTATGCTGTTTTGGATTTACACGTCTGGTTCTGGTCTTGCTTCTGTACCACTTTTTCTTCCCCAGTCATTTTTGTAGGTCTGCAGACATAACTTGGTTCCTTAACAGCCACATCCATTTGGCCTTGTAGAAGCCTCTTGAGGGCTCTTGTAGCCTTAGCTTCATACCACCTGCAGTAGTTAAGGAAGACTAGTTGGAATTCAGAGATGCTGGCTGTGTTTCCTAACAGTATTTCCTTACAAAAGCATGGGGAAGATATACATGTGGTAACCAACTACATGATCATATCTGTTAAAAAACATATTAAAACTGGAATACCCCTTTAAATAAAGGTATGGAAAGGTAAGCATGGACAAATCTGTATATTCTTTATACAGATTACTTTCTTTTCTTATCTTTTTTTAACTATTGAAACAGCCTGTTACAGGTACAGTTGTGTTCAAAATTATTCAACCCCCGATGCTGTAAAGGGTTTTAGGGAATTTAGTGTACATTTGTAATTGTGTTCAGAATGAAATCTCAGAATGAAAGGACTTTTTAAAGAACCAAATGCAACTAAAATGACATTAATTGTTTTTGTAATACAGTATTAAATTTTTTTTTGTAATTTTTTCATTGACACAATTATTCAACCCCTTAAAGACTACCACTCTTAAGAACAGAGGTTCATTCAAATGTTTTCGATCAGGTATTGAAAACACCTGTGGATGTCAAGGAGCAGCAATCAAGCATAATAAGCATCAATTAGGCAGATTTAAAATTACTGTGATACTCAGCTCCTTCTACACATTTACTGGTGTGTTTACAAACATGGTGAAGTCAAGAGAATGGTCCAGGAAGACAAGAGAAGAGGTGATTTCTCTTCACAGGAAGGGCAATGGCTATAAGAAGATTGCAAAGATGTTAAACATACCAAGAGACACCATAGGAAGCATCATTCGCAAATTCAAGGCAAAGGGCACTGTTGAAACGCTACCTGGTCGTGGCAGAAAGAAGATGCTGACTTCGACTGCTGTGCGCTACCTGAAGCGCAAGTGGACAAAAGTCCCGTGTGTGACTGCTGAGGAACTGAAAAAGATTTGTCAGATGCGGGTACTGGAAGTTTCAGCTCAGACAATAAGGCGCACACTGCGTAATGAAGGCCTCCATGCCAGAACTCCCAGGCGCACCTCCTTGCTGTCTCCAAAGAATAAGAAGAGTCGACTGCAGTATGCCAAAAGTCATGTGGACAAACCACAAAAAGTTTTGGGATAGTGTTCTGTGGACTGATGAAACAAAATTAGAACTGTTTGGGCCCATGGATCAACGCTATGTTTGGAGGAGGAAGAACAAGGCCTATGAAGAAAAAGAACACCTTGCCTACTGTGAAGCATGGCGGGGGGTCAATCATGCTTTGGGGCTGTTTTGCTTCTACAGGTACAGGGAAGCTTCAGCATGTGCAAGGTACCATGAATTCTCTTCAGTACCAGGAGATATTGATGAAAATGTGATGCAGTCCGTCACAAACCTGAGGCTTGGGAGACGTTGGACCTTTCAACAGGACAATGATCCCAAGCATACCTCCAAGTCCACTAGAGCATGGTTGCAGATTAAAGGCTGGAACATTTTGAACTGGCCATCGCAGTCACCAGACTTAAATCCGATTGAGAACCTCTGGTGGGACTTAAAGAAAGCAGTTGCAGCGCAAGCCTAAGAATGTGACTGAACTGGAGGCTTTGCCCATGAAGAATGGGCGAAGATACCCGTAGATCGCTGCAAGACACTTATGTCAAGCCATGCTTCACATTTAAAAGCTGTTATAACTGGAAAAGGATGTTGTACTAAGTACTAAGATTGAATGTCACTTGGGGGTTGAATAAAGCTGATAATGATGTGAGCACAGAAAGACATGTGTGGTTATTTCATTATAAATGTTATGTTATATTTGTCTGACTTACAAGTGCCTCTTTGATTTAATTGTAAACAAGATGACTGAAATGATCAAAATCAATGTCAAACTGGCCAAAACACTCAATTTCAGTGGGGGTTGAATAATTTTGAACACAACTGTACATAGTAAGTTGGCTCTATACATTATCTTTTGAATACATTAGCTTTATAAATATAATGTGCAAAAAATAAGAATGACTACTAGGCATGTAATGATGTTTTAGCTCACATGAAACCTGCTAATAGATTTTTGCTTTGATACTATCGATAGCTTACAATAAAATTCATCTTATGTTAAACAAGGACAATCATAGAGCATTGTGTACACGCAGCTTTATAGTGTGTGAAATAGCATATTGTCTAACTATATTAGGTGGAGGCTATGTAAAAAATAAGGTTTCACTGGTATCCAAACAACTTGCCACAGGTTTTAGTAGCATTTGAGAATTTCACATAATGATAGAATACCTTCAGTATTTCCAAAATCTATTAGTGTATTTTTTTTAAATAGTAAAACTAAGTTTCAGTTAGAACTTTGAAATCTGTAATAGTCTTGGACCATCCACTTCATGGATCTGTAAAATACAGTGGACCATCTGCCTTTCTTTGCAGACCTATTGACTTCAATGGTTCCCTGGGGCGCATTTTGTGGACATATTCTGTCTTTTTGCAGAACACAATATAGATTCAGGGAGCACCACTTTCCTACTTTCTTTTTGCCAATATGCGGCGGTGCCAGCGGTGTTCAGATCCGACCACAGGATTCCCAGGTACACGTCAATAAGATGAAAGTCACCACGGCACTCCAAAGGAATCTTCAATTTCTTTATTTAATCCAAGAAGACAGCAACGTTTCGACTGTTCAAGTCTTTGTCAAGCTCTCAAGTTACATTACCAATTGAAGCACAATATATATACACATAAGTGATGCAATTCCCACCCCCAATTATCTACCTCACTTCCTCCCATCTATCCATTTACATATAATCATGGCAGCTGCATCCATACTATTGCATTTGTATCATTAATGTCTGGGGGACACATACCGGGAGTGTAGACCACATTTCATGCTGGTAGTGAGGGCTAGGGTACAGATCGCGGGGTAAGTCTCAGTCTTCCCACTGCGCTGCGCCCACTGCCGCCACATCGGGCTACTCCGCCCTCTCTTGCATATTCAAGAGGCTGGATTTCGCTTGCAGCATGACCGGTCAGGTGTTGTGACGCCATCATGACGCAATGATCACCTGACTATCAGCCGGTCCGTTTGTTGCCTAGCAAACTGACGCTCCACAAGGTCCTGTTATGACAGTCAGTTAAACAATGGTAACGGCACTTCCTTCACTACGCTGCTATGGAGATCACTCACCATACATGTCTTACTCAGTGGGCTAAAACAGGGGACCTCATTCAGAAGTCTAATATACATTTTAGTAACATCCCACCTGCCAGCCTTACATTTGTACAACTGCAGATTAAATCTCCTGTCCTCCCAAGGTTCCACACCATAGTGGACAGAGGATAACTGCATCTCACACAAACGCTCATTAGTTCATGTGGGTTCTCCTAGCCGGATCAGGTCAGGAGTAGCCTCACTTAATTGCCACGCACTCCGGCTAGGGTGGGACCCCCGGCATTAAAAACAGGGTGTTCAGAATGCCTATATCAGCGCCACTAGATCATTAAACCGACATACAAACGTCTCACATTATCATGGATAGCCGTCTCCTACTAGCAGAAAAGGAGAAGGGAGGCATCTACCCCTACTTTTTACAAAAATACAAATATGGCCCCAAACAGGAGCTTATCCAGCCCAATCCAGTATTCATGTGGTCCAAACTCCAGCAGGTATCCTCACAGCATCCATACAGCATAACCTGCAAAACATGAGAGGATAGAGGTCAAGAGTGATAAACGTCTTATTTTACATAACATAAAAGCATCTCACGGCCATTAGGCCGGGCACCAAACTTCATAATATCTCTAAACCCCAGATATCCTAGTGTTTCAGAATAGAGACCCAATCTTAAAATCTCTATTTAAGCCCTCTGGCTCTAAAGTATCAAGTTCATAAATCCATTTTAATTCTTTCCGCTTCAATAATTCTCTCATCACCACCTCTACGTAAGGGTGGACACTATCTATCACCATGAATCTCAATTGGGCTAAGCATTATAGTCGTATATTTCCAAAAATGTCCTGGAACTGGCAATTCAGATTCCTCCTGTAGTTAGGGTCCTGTTTTTCACATGCAATTTCCTTATGGTGTACCTGTGGCTATTTATCCTATTTTCTTGTGCGCTGTGTGGTCTCCCCTACATAAAGGAGGCCACATGGGCACTGCAAAATATAAATCACATACTCTTGAAATTACAGGTGTAAAAATTCTGTATTTTATATCTTTTCCCAGTCCTTGGATGACAAAAAGGACTGATCATATTGTTACGAAGCTGCAACAGCCCAGACAGGGGAAACAGCCCTTTCTGCCTTCAATTTTTTCAATGGGTTTCATATCTGTGCAGGTTAACTTCTGTCACTAAGATCCCTTTGATCTTTTTATAAGACATCAAGGGAGAGGCCTTTTAAACTCCTGGGAACGGATCTCCTTCCTAGGATATGCCAATTCTGCTGTGCTATCCTTGGAAACCTCATTGCTAGCTTTGTACTAATGCGGATACAAAATGGTATCCTACATCCTTTTTCCTCTTTCTGAACTTCATCTTAGGGGGTCAGTACTTGGCAAGTTGTATTTCCCTAGCTCTCTTCATCTGGTTCTCCACTCAGCTGGGCCTCGGGCACTTTCTGGGTCCCTTGAACTTTCTTCCCATGTTCTTTAACCCGCTGTCTATTAGAATCTCCTTCTGAGACAATCTGTTCGGCCCTCAAGAACTGGCCTGTTCGGTAGTGACTCACCGCCTTTCTGTGGTGCGCACTGTTGAAGTGTAGCATACTGTCACGATCTGTTGTTTTAACATATAAATCAGTTCCAATTCTTCCATTTTTTACGCATACCAGGGTGTTCAAAATTGTAGGATTCACCTGAGGCAAACCACCGTAAACTTCAGATTGTCTGTGTAGACGATTTATAAAATCATGGAACGACTGTAGCTCCATGATGGAGCCCTTCCAGATTAAGAAAATGTCGTCTATATATCTCATCCACTCCCTACTGATTTGAAGGGGTGGACGGATATATAGACAACCCTCCAACATGCCATATGATATTGGCATATGTCGGAGCCACATTGGACCCCATCGCGTCCCCGACATTGCCCATAGAATCTACTCATCAAAGAGGAAATAGTTGTCCAACAAAAATAATCTCCAGTAGTGATATTAAGAACATTTTCATATCTGATCCGTATCCCGAACCTTCAAGGCCCACCTGACCGCATTCAGACCCAGCCTATGCTCAATACTAGTATAAAGGCTAGTTACATCCAAGGGACACCAACAGATCCCTTTCCAAAGTCGACACAACTCAACCTGGAGAGGAAATCTGTGGTGTCCCTGGACGTGCAGATTTCTGCACTACAGCAGCTGTCTCAGTACCTTGTCAAGGAAGTCGCCAAGACAAGAGAAGACAGGAATCTACCCGACACAATAGGGCGCCCGGGGATCCTGTAATCTCTTATGATTTTAGGTAAGATGTATAACATAGGAGTAATCGGATTCTGTGGTAACAGATAAGTGTGTAGTTTATCATCATTACAGGTCATTTGCACAATCGCATTTGTCCACAAGCAACTTAATCTTTCGTAGAATGTCCCGTTTTGGATCTTTGCTGTATGGGCTATAAACCTCAGTGTCTTGCTTAGACTGCCTTTAAAATCCTCCTCTAACTCTCAGCATCCCATAATAACCGTTGCTCCTTCAGCTCATCCTCTTAATAGTGATTTCAGAATTACCTTTCAGCCTATTCGCCTTAATTTCTTTCCTTCTTAGGGGATTTGAGATAGTGGAACCCGGAGGCGAGCTCTTAAGTTTCTCTATCCCAGATCTGACAAGTGATACAAACGTGTCAATGGCTTTATGCTGAACCGGTGGTTGAAAATCACTCTTAATGAACAGGCCTAACTCCCCCAAAGTTAACGTGTCTACCCTATTACATCTTTCTGTGGTCATTTGGCACTCACTGAAGTACACCTTTAATTTAAGACGTCTAAAAAAACTTATGCAGGTCTACCTCAAGTTGAAACCAATCCACATAGGTCTCTGGACTAAAGGAGAGCCCCCGATTCAACAATAAGAGTTCTTCCTGTGAAAGTTCATAAGAGGAAATATTTACCACCAAGTCCGGCTCTTGTTCCTCTACTTCGCCTGTATGTTCCCTAATGGTGGTTTCTTCGACCGTGTTATCCTGATATTCTCCTCCTCCTTGTTTCTTACACCGGTATCGTCTTCCACCTCGTCTGGTCTTCCCTTTACTCCTAAAAAATCATCACTCTGCTCTCCAGATGACTCGGTTTCTGTCAGATTCATGCGTTGACCTCTAGGTTTACTTCTTTTGTTCCGCCTTCCTGCTCGCACATTTTTATTGTCTCAGTCTTCCCACTGCGCTTGCGCCACTGCCGTCACATCGGGCTAATCTCCGCCCTCTCTTGCATATTCAAGAGGCTGGATTTCGGCTTGCAGCACATGACCGGTCAGGTGTTGTGACGCCATCATGACGCAATGATCACCTGACTATCAGCCGGTCCGTTTGTTGCCTAGCAAACTGACGCTCCACAAGGTCCTGTTATGACAGTCAGTTAAACAATGGTATCGGCACTTCCTTCACTACGCTGCTATGGAGATCACTCACCATACATGTCTTACTCAGTGGGCTAAAACAGGGGACCTCATTCAGAAGTCTAATATACATTTTAGTAACATCCCACCTGCCAGCCTTACATTTGTACAACTGCAGATCAAATCTCCTGTCCTCCCATGGCTCCACACCATAGGGGACAGAGGATAACTGCATCTCACACAAACGCTCATTAGTTCATGTGGGTTCTCCTAGCCGGATCAGGTCAGGAGTAGCCTCACTTAATTGCCACGCACTCCGGCTAGGGTGGGACCCCCTGCATTAAAAACAAGGTGTTCAGAATGCCTATATCAGCGCCACTAGATCATTCAACTGACATACAAACGTCTCACATTATCATGGATAGCCGTCTCCTACTAGCAGAAAAGGAGAAGGGAGGCATCTACCCCTACTTTTTACAAAAAGTATGTGACGGCAGTGGAGCAAGCGCAGTGGGAAGACTGAGACGCCGCGATCTGTACCTAGCCTCACTACCAGTAGAAATGTGGTCTACACTCCGATATGTGTCCCCCAGACATTAATGATACAAATGCAATAGTATGGATGCAACTATATGATTATATGTAAATGGATAGATGGGAGGAAGTGAGGTAGATAATTGGGGGTGGGAATTGCATCACTTATGTGTGTATATATTGTGCTTCACTTGGTAATGTAACTTGAGAGCTTGACAAAGACTTGAACAGTCGAAACGTTGCTGTCTTCTTGGATTAAATAAAGAAATTGAAGATTCCTTTGGAGTGCCGTGGTGACTTTCATCTTTTTGCAGAATAGACATACGGTTGTGGAAAGCATGGCTGATCCATGAAAAAAAAAGAAACATATCTTATATTTGGCTGTAAAATGTGGACCTGAGACCCTTTGAAGTAAATGGGTCCACAAAAAATGCATATGCAACATTACCGGTATCTGTATTTTGGGGATCCATAATTTGGGTACTGCAAAATACAAATTGTCATATGCACAAGGTCTTAAAGGGAAACTTTCAGCAGTTTAAACCATACTATGGAGAGCACTATACACAAGGTAAGCAGTATAACCATACTTTAGGTGATGGTCATTAGAGATGAGCGAAATTCTAAAAATTTGATTCGGCCAGTTCGCTGAATATTTCTAAAAGATTTGCTTCAATACAAATTTATTTGCGGCGAAATACGTTACAAAATGTCTATTTTAGGGTTGCAGAGAGCCTTTAAAGGGGGAGGGGAAACACTGTGTCTTGCAGTAACATGCATAGGGAGTCTGCTGAGATAGTGAAATAATACCGAGTCAGTATGACATGCAGATGACAGGGGTCACTCTTAGAATCACTGCATACTTTACTTATTTATACAGTCACGGAGCCAAAACTGACCAAATAACTGAAGTATCATCTCAGCCGTACAGGTCGATGTTAACGTCAAGAAGAACCGCAGTCCTTTTACACCCTCATCAGCTGATTTCACATAGATGTCTACAAAACTGTTCTATTAAATGCTTATACAAGTAGAGCCCCCTGAAAGAGTGGAGAGGGTGTCAGCAGTAAGTTTGTGTTGATATCACTGATTAATTTTCCCTTCCTCTAATCTGTCAGAACAATATCCCACAAAAAAACGGATCCTGTCTGTGGAGCATATGCCTTCACTCGGTTAGCATTTGCTCAATAATCCATCAGTATTGCTAATGTCAAAAATAAAAACAGGAGAAGATCTAAAACAGAGATGACACATTAATGGAATATTGCATGTCTTCTGATTTTGTACCCACTCCTGTTTTTGGCTACAAAATCATAAACCAATTCTGATCATACAGGCCTTACAGCTTCAACACAGATAGGATCTGTTGTGCCTCTCATTTTTCCTTGCTTCTGAAAGATAAATTATGTCAGCCAGGCCGAAAGCCAAAATAGTGGACCAGTCATGAAGTGAGGAGGGACCTTTCACATAGTGGTAAGATCGAAGCAGCATAAGGATACCATAGACTGGTCCAATGACAGGGTCTAGGAAGGTGGAAGCAGTATGAG
>JAKVIS010004832.1:0-13195 GCA_033119425.1 Bufotes viridis
CAGTTTCATTTATTTCTGTTCACTGTCCAATCTCCGTCTTTATGTCATCACCATCTTCCATCTGCATCACTGCCATCTCCTTCATGTTTTCCATTGTCATTTGGTTCCTGTTATCTATTGGTGAGTTCACTTGTTTGTCAGTGTTGATATGCACTTCATGTTATTCTTGCGACCATCTGGTTGTTATTCCATTCAGCCCTATTGTAAGTCCTAGGGGTATCTGGTTCTTGGGGAACACTGTTAGTACTCAGGAAAGGTAGTGCTATAGGTGAGGTTGTCATTACAAAAGGGCCACTGGACACTCTTGTTTCATCTAGAACTTTTTCAAAGTGTGTTTGTCACATAAATTTCCCCATTTCTCATAGAACTTTACAGGAATCTTGATGCCCTATTTTTGGATTTACAAAATAATTCAAAAATAGAGAACCCAGCATACAACATGAGCATACTTCTGTTTTCAGTACCAAATGCTGCAAGTTAAAAGCAATCAGAAATTTCGATAGCAGGATGTAAGCTTGTATTTGGGCAAGACCGGAAAATTGTTCCACAGGAAATGTGTATTGCGTATGTTACTCTGACTGATCCCTGCCCATGTGGTCTCTGTGTGGATGGTGGAAAAGGTATCCTAAATTCACTGGCAAGAATATTGCACGATTACAAGGCTGTGGTGTAACAGTGTACCAGGAACCAGTATCCTCTTTAGCACATACACCCACACACATTATATTTGTAAGCAAATACACTAACCGCCACACTAGAACCATGATAATGATCACTATGAGAATTACACAATGCTACATTAGGAAAGACTGGAAACTACCAAACAGGGAAATATTGAAATAACGAGTAGGGACCAGTCATTAAAGAACATCTGCCATGATTAATCCTTCACATACTTAGCTGTATCAGCCAATTTTGTCCAAAAAGAAGGAAAAAACATCCTAGCCCTATGAGCATTTGGGTACATTTCCTGAACCAATTTAACATCATTCTCCACCTTCTTATGTTTATAATATACAGTATTCACTGGGGAGTACAAGATCTTTGTCTCAGGAAATGTCCGCAGCATGTGAAAGAGATGTTAAAGTCTCATCCATTGCAATGCTACTGCAGATGCTGCAGATCTTCTGCATGTAATTCCGCTGCCAGTACTGTGACGTGCAGCAAAACTACAATGGTTGCTACAAATTGCTGCAGTTTCTCAACAAGCAGAAATGAAGCACATAAAATCATGTACTTTACCTGCTATTGCTGAAAAACCACTGCAGTATTGCCGCTGTTAAAGATGAACTAAACTTTTAATTAACGTTTTGGTAAAATGTCCTAAATGCCCTAATAATACTTTTCGTAATATACTTTGTTAATGCATCAAATCCACTTTTCTTCACACTAGTGATGAGCGAGCATGCTCGGCCAAGTACCGGTTTGGCTCGAGCATCGCTATGCTCGGCACATGGCGGTCCTCGGCCGAATACCACGTGGGCTCGTCGCATTGCTCAAGTCTCCTCCCCGCGCGTTTGGCACCTCCTAAGCAGCCAATCAACGTTCAGGTAAGTAATTCCCTTCAGTGTAATGCCATAGCCATGTTAGCTATTAGCCTTACACTAATTGGCTGGCCGGAACACGTGATACCAGTTTATACAGGAGCCGATGTACGTGCTCGATCTGATGATCCATTCAGCGTCAGGGAGAGCAGACAGTAGGCAGGGACAGATAGCGTTTTGCTGGAAATTCACATATTTAACTTAAAAAAAACTATTGAAAGACCAAACAGTCCTCTTAAGGACTACAGTGTGTGTTTGACAGCAGTGCAGCACCATTTTTTAAATTTATTTTTTACCAGGGGTTAAATTCCGCAGTATCAGGGACAGGTGTCTTCAGGAAGGGACAGATAGTGCAGGGCTGGAAAATTGCTTTTTTAAGTACCCAAAAGCTTTTAAAAGATAGAAAGATTTGATATTAGTGAGATCTGCAGCCATCAGAAAGCAGTGTGTTTAGCAGACATTATATAAAGGGGCTTATTCACTAGCGTGTGTCTGCAAGTGAGATCTACAGTATGCCATAAAAATATATTCTGGGTAAATTAACCTAATTTGTGCCACATCTGTGTGTGCGTTCAATCCGCAACTGTTACATTCATTACTCCAGCAGAGAATTATTTATATTTTGGGCAAATGTAACTTATTTTGGGAATATGTAAAAAACTAATAAAATTTGCCAAACTAGAGACTGAGAGATTAATTGCCAAAGAGAGTAAAACTAACCCTTAAATGTTCTTCAATTATATAAATGGTAAAGAATATAAATCTGAAGGAGTCGGCCCTCTACATAGCAATGAGGGGATGTTGCAGAGAGCGACAAGGATAAAGCAAAACTATTAAATATTTGTTTCTCCACTATATTCACTGAGGAAAATAAACTGTCAGATGAAATGCAGAATGTAAAAGTAAATTCCCCATTAAAAGTGCCCTGTCTGACCCATTAACAAGTACAACAGCGACTTAAAAAGATTAAAACAGACAAATTGCCAGGACCGGATGGCATACACCCCCGTATCCTAAGGGAAGCGTCAATTTTGACGTAAATTTGTTTTCCCTTAGTCCTAACAGCAGCACAAGTGGGGATTTGCCCCTGTGAAGCTGGTCAGGACAGGCGGAATTTTTATTGAACAAAAATTTCTGCCAAGTATATAATTAAACAATTAGGGAGGTACCCTATATAATCTGTCCTCTGACCGGACGGGGTTGCTTTTTAACAAGTAACTTAGCAGAAAACCTCAGAGGGAGGGTAATTTGTGTGCTGCTGTTAGGACTAAGGGAAAACAAATTTACGTCAAAATTGACGCTTCCCTTTCGTCCTAACCAGCAGCACAAGTGGGGAAGTAGCAAGAAACTCACACACAAATTGGGAGGGCCTAGAACCTTAGTTAGTATTTATTTATTTTTTGGATAGAGCGGCACTTAGAACGGAGTGTCCAAAGGCCATTCCCTCCGCTCGTCTTGTGTCCAGACGATAATGAGTAATGAAAGTGTTCTGGGAACTCCAGGAAGCGGCTGCACAAAACATTAAAAAACCATTATAAAATCCCAAAAAAGGGAGACTCCAAAATGGAGTCTAGCCTGTCCTTCAGTCCACAGGACAATAAAAAAGCAACCCCGTCCGGTCAGAGGACGGATTATATAGGGTACTTCCCTAATTGTTTTATTATATACTTGGCAGAAATTTTTGTTCAATAAAAATTCCGCCTGTCCTGACCAGCTTCACAGGGGCAAATCCCTACTTGTGCTGCTGGTTAGGACGAAAGGGAATTAAGTGATGTCATAGCCAGACCTTTATTTCTGATATTTACGGACTCTATACTGACAGGGAATGTTCTACAGGATTGGCGCATAGCAAATGTGGTGCCAATATTCAAAAAGGGTCCAAAAACAGAGTCTGGAAATTATAGGCTGGTAAGTTTAACATCTGTTGTTGGTAAACTGTTTGAAGGGTTTCTAAGAGATGCTATCTTGGAGTATCTCAATGAAAATAATCAAATAACGCCATATCAGCATGGCTTTATGAGGGATCGGTCATGCCAAACGAATGTAATCAGTTTTAAGAGGAGGAAAGTTCTAGACTTGACAGCGGTGAATCAATGGATGTCGTATATCTGGACTTCTCCAAAGCATTTGACACTGTACCTCATAAAAGGTTAGTATATAAAATGAGGATGCTCGGACTGGGAGAAAATGTCTGTAAGTGGGTAAGTAACTGGCTGAGTGACAGAAAACAGAGGGTGGTTATTAACGGTACACACTCAGATTGGGTCACTGTCACTAGTGGGGTACCTCAGGGGTCAGTATTGGGTTTGTACACAAACATAGAAGAGGATTCTTCACGGTAAGAGCAGTAAGACTATGGAACTCTCTGCCTGAGGAGGTGGTGATGGTGAGTACAATAAAGGAATTCAAGAGGGGCCTGGATGTATTTCTGGAGTGTAATAATATTATAGGCTATAGCTTCTAGAGAGGGGTCGTTGATCCAGGGAGTTATTCTGATTGCCTGATTGGAGTCGGGAAGGAATTTTTTCCCTTAAGTGGGGAAAATTGGCTTCTGCCTCACAGGGGTTTTTTGCCTTCCTCTGGATCAACTTGTAGGAAACAGGCCGAACTGGATGGACAAATGTCTTTTTTCGGTCTTATATACTATGTTACTATCTGTGTGTGCATTTAGGCCACAACCATATATACAGTATTCCAGCAGAGAATTATTTGTATTTGGGACACATTTATTGGGCACATACTTTTGGGCACATCTGTGTATGAGTTCAATCCACAAACGTTATATACAGTATTCCAGCAGAGAATTATTTGTATTTGGGACTAATTTAACTAGTTTGTGGCACATCTGTGTGTGCGTTCAATCCACAAACGTTGTATACAGTATTCCAGCAGAGAATACATTTTATTTGGGACAAATTTAACTAGTTTTAGGCACATCTGTGTGTGCGTTTAGACCGCAACCATATATACAGTATTCCAGCAGATAATTATTTGTATTTGGGACAAATTTAAATAGTTTGGGGCACATCTGTGTGTGCGTTCAATCCACAAACATTATAAACAGTATTCCAGCAGAGAATACATTTTATTTGGGACAAATTTAACTAGTTTTAGGCACATCTGTGTGTGCGTTTAGGTCACAGCCATATATACAGTATTCCAGCAGAGAATTCCATATGTGAAGCGTCCTGCCTTCATCGTTACCAGCCAGCGTTTCTCTAGACACAGAAGTGGTATGGTTAGGCTGATAATAGTGGCATCGCCACTCACAATCTGTGTTTATCCCTCAAAGTTGCATAAAACCTCACAGAGGTCAGTCATACAAGGGCATGTTGCATATTCGTTATGGTGTTAGGTGGCTCTCTTCTGAAGGATAATAGACCTAGGTGCTCTGTATAGGGTTCCCCCAAAATGGAACCTAAAAAATGTATAGTATATGGAAAATACAGGCACTCAGATATGGAAAACTGCAAACAGTAAATTTAATAGAAATTCATCAATATAAAACAATTCTCAGGTAAAAATAGAAAATAGAGAATAAAATATAAAAATCAAAAATCAAATGATCATAAAATGCAGAAATGCCGCAGGTCAATGCCTCAATCAATCTTCCATCATCACATAAAGTGTCGTGAAACAATCTGCATCATCATACATACGTATTGCCATAGATCGATATTTAATACATCAATACTCAATACATCTATACACTCAGCCACAGTATGTACAGAAAAATATTACTCCTTCAATTGAGTCACTCAGATGTATAGTGACTATATATCTTAAATGGCGTCAATGTTGCAATTGGTCAGCAAGGTATTTGTCCTTCAATCAAAATGATAGGTATAAAGGTGTAAAAGTATCTTCACTAGACATAAGTTCTTGATGATAAATATATGGTATAATATACCCACTCTACTTGTGGTGTTGCAAAATATGCAGGTACTTTATATCGATGCCCCGAGTAGTTAAAATGGTATATCTTCCATCAAAATGAAAAAGTATCTTCACTGGATATATAGTTCTTGGTAATAAATGTATGGTATAATTTGCCCGCTTTATTTGTGGTATTGCAGAGTATGCATATACTTTGTATCAATTTTATATCAATACCCCGGGCAATTGCAATGATTTATGTTAAGCAGCGCTCAATTTAGGGTGCTTGTACGTTACCGCTCTTAAGTTTTCAAATCTCCGGTGTCCTACAATTTTAGGGGGGTCAACTCACATGGTATATTCTTTTCTATGTTTCAGACTTGGAAGGAAACATAATTTGCTTTCCTTCGGTGGTGAATCTTTCACGAATGTGTTTTCTGCAGAATTCGAGTTTTTATATAGTTGCACTGGGGTAAATATTTCAAACTTTTTTCCTAGCCGGTGCTGAACGTCATTCCCTGCGCTCAATCTGTAGAGTAACGTTAGAGCATGCAAAATATAGCTGTAAAATGCAATGTAATTTTTCTGTAGCCGGTGCTGACCACCATTCACTGAGCTAAATCTGCTATGTGACGTTAATGTTATCTCTAACCCAAAAAAATATTGAAATTGGTCATTCTTTCTTGGTAGCCTGTGGTGACCGGGTCACTTAACTTCTTAGATGGTTAGAGCAGCAGGCTCTTGCTCTGAATATTTTGGAAGGTCATCAGCAGGCCATCAAGGATAATTTTTCAATGGTTTGTGTATGATGCCCTTTTTTATGTGTAAGAAAGGGTGTATTGCTGTCCCGGTTCCTTGAAATATCTGGCAGCCCTTTTACTTGTGCATAGGCGTAGGAGTCCCACTACCTGAACTATTGTACCACAATGTGAATGAGGCCCTCCTTTATGTGAAATACAGGCTGTATCGAAGTGCTTCTTCCTTGTAATTTTTGGCAGCACGTGCACTTTATATACAATTGAATATACAGGAAATAGATTTTTTTTGGTGGGGTTTTGTGCGTATTTTTGTCAGTCTGTAAAAGTGGCGTACAACTCGGACAACTTGGATCCCAGCAGTGAACTGGGAGTCCAAGATGCATCCAGACATCGTCCCCATGCTGTTACCGATCCATTTCGGTAGTGTTTCTGTCACTTTCTGACCTTTTCCAATGGACCAGTGTTACCCATGTGCTATGCCAGCATTTAGTAAACCTCTAGAGGGGCACAGGCAGGAGCAGCAATGTGTGATCCTGCCTGTACTCCATGTGCTGCGACACCATTCATAAACTGTAGACTCCGTACACCCCTGAGCAGTCAGCGGTGTACAGAAAAGTGGATTTTAAGCGCACAGGGAAAGGATGCGTTATGTGGGGGGGGGGGGGGCAATATTCAAAATGAACAAAGTATAGTACAAAAAGTATTATTAGGGAATTAAGGACATTTTTATCAAAAAGTTAACTAAAAAGTTTAGATACTCTTTAATATGTAAAAACCCAGGCTTACGTGCATAGAAACCAACAGTTGAACCTGATAACACCTTTGCATCTGTGACTAGAAACAGACCCTTCCCCCATATTTTTTATAATTGTGTGTGAAAGCTCCAAATTGGCTACAGCTGGTCAAACGTTCAAGGATAAATTCTACTGCAAAATTGTGTGGCTATTGGCTGCTACGTGTGGTCGGACACATCATTCGGTTTTACCCAAAAGAAGAACTACCTCAATATCAGACTTCAAACAAGCATTAAACAGGATTATTCAGTAATGCAACAACGATTGCACCCTAAAATGCACTTAAAGGGGTTCTCTAGATTTGTGTAATTACAGCAATAATCGACTATTCCCTTACGTCCTACCAGCAGCACAGATGGGGTTAACCACCCCCCTGGGACTGTTTAATGAGCCCAAGACTAATAACTCAATTTAACAATTAACAATTGTACAAGTATCTCCTTAAAAGGAGGAAGTCAACCCCCAGCCCACTGTGTTTTTTTCTGTCCTCCTGGACAGGTGGACTAGGCGGTTTGTTCCCCCCTTTCTTATGGAAACTGCGGGGAGCCTTCTTTTCGTTTGGGTAACGGCGTTGCCTTTTTTCCTAGGTACCTTGTCAGTTTGGTTGGCAGCTTATTTGCTGCCGGCCCCGCGCAGTTGCGCCTGGCTGGGGTATTTTGGCGGCAACCTTGGTCCAGGATTCCCGGTCCCTGTGCACCGCCATCTTCCGGAGGTGACGCGGGGGCTCTCCTTTTGCATCACCTCCGGGTAATCCGGCCGTGATTTTTTCACGGGCACGATTTTTTTCATAGATGCGATTTTTTTATGCATCTTCCTGTGGAGGATTTACTGGGGGAAGGGTGGATTGGCTATCCCTCCCCTTCCCCTATTTTGGGAGGCTGTGTGCTCCAGTTCAGTCTCTGGCTACATATGCTTTTTCAGCTAGATCCCAGAGTCCTAAAATTGGTGTTGTTCCACTTGTGGTGTTTTTTTCCTCAGCTGCCTCCGGTCTGTTTTTCTACCTTTCCTGCTTAGATAGGTGGTTTACAAATGTTTTATTTGTCCCTTTTTTTCCCGCAGTGATGTCTTCTCCGTGGGATTCGGAAGGTAGGAAAGTGGATTCGAGGGGAAGCATCTATCCTGCTACCATTGCAGCAGTCAACGGTTATTGTAAGCTGATCATACCTGCACTCGTGAGATCGCAGAAGCTAAACAGCTTTAGGCTGGGCTAAGACCAGCTTGGGAGACCGGTTGGGAATCCCTGGGTCTGTTGACTTAACCTACACCAGGTGTTACAGCTGCCGTTAGAGGTTTCTGACCTCTAGTGAACCTACGTTGCAGGATATGTATCAATGGCTCTGTTAAAGGAGTCATAGGCCTGCTGGATGGAAAGGCTTCCTATTCGTGCCCAGGCCCCTATGGAGACCTCTGTTCCGGTAGAGAGACCTTCTTGGTCTCCTTAGTTTCTTCCTCCTCGGATGAGGAGGAGCTGACGTTGTGTTTTCTCCCCTGGAAAGACACAGAAGTTGCTCAAGTCCATCAGGTCGGGGGACCATGATGTTGACTGTGGGGAGCCTCCCGTTCCCGCTACTCGGGCACCTCGTGTCTTCAAAGCGGATGAGACCCTCCTCTCTGTCATGATATAGAGTGGAAAAATCCTGGAAAAGGTCCGGTTTTAACAAAGAAGTTTAAATCCATGTTCCCGATGGCTTAACCCTTGGTGGATTTGTGGGGATCTATTCCCAAGGTGGACATGGCTATTGCCAAGTTGTCCAAGCGCACTCTGGTTCCTGCAGACGATGGGTCTAGCTGCAGGACCCCCTTGCAGAGTGCACACTAAGATGGGGTGTTACGGCAGCTGCGGCTTCCGCTTCCACAGCCATAGCGGCTTTTGAAGTCTCTGATGTGAACCAGAGGTTTTTTCCAGGACGACATACTGGCTGCTTTCAAGACCATCAACCTGGCTACGGACATCTTGTGCGATACCGCACAGCTCCAGTTGAAGCTAGCGAGGGAGCTTCTCCGCTAGCAAAGCAAGTCCTGGGAACGAGGCCAAACACAGATCCTTGCTCTTGAAGCTAAGCAGCAGGTCTGTGGCTCATGGTAGACCAAGTGCGCCTTTGGCACCCTGTAACAATACTATCAAATAACGTCAGGGGCCTATATATAGCATGGCCCTGGGATCGGCGGCCCATATTCCATTTTGGCTTAAGTCTTGGGTCCCTGACAATTCCTCAAAATACAGAGTGACTGGAGAGCACAGCGAAAGGGTTTGAGGTGCTCTCGTGGAGGAGCCAAAGATGGAAAATCCACCTCCTGACTACGGGCCCTTCGAGGCTCTTGGTTAATTCTCGTTACTCCTGCCGTCCTGCCAATAAGCTTCCCCATTCCTAAGCTTCATGTACCCATCGGGAGTCGTCTCTCCCACTTCTGAGAAGAATGGATCCAAGAGATCTCGGATCCCTGGGTCCTGAATATCATTTCCAACGGTTATTTAGTCAACCTCCCCTCTATTCTTCTGGACAGGTTTGTCAAGATCAACCTTCTACAAGCTGCCAAGGAGGCGATCCTAGAGGCCTACATTCAGGACTACATTTGCAAAGGGGCTCTGGAGGAGGTTCTGGCAGGAGAACGGGGCCTAGGGATCTATTCTCCAGTTTTTTGGTTCCCAAGGCTTCAGGAGATCTCCGGATGATTATCGATCTGAGATATTTCAATCGATTTATAAGGAAGGTGAAGTTTCGTGTAGAAACCATCAGGTCAGTAGTTCACGTCGTCAATCCTGGAGACGTGATGGCAACCCCTGGACCTCAAGAATGCATATCTGCACATCCCGATCCATCCTGGTTCCAGGAAGTATATCAGGATCACGGTCCAGGTGTCCGGTGTCGTCAGGCATCTTCTGTTTGTTGCCCTTCCTTTGGCATTTCTTCTGCCCCTCACACTTTTACCAAGGTGGTGGTTCTGTGGTGGCGGCTTTGAGGCTTCAAGGACTGACCATCATTCCTTATCTGGACGACTGGCTTTGAAAGCCTCTGCTCTAGCGGTCCTAACCCAACTTCTTCAGGTAACAATCTCCTTTCTGTTCCACCTAGGTTGGATCATCAGCTGGTAGAAGTCGAACGTGAGCCCGTCGACTTCAGTAAGATATCTAGGCTTCATAATCGACTCCACTGGGATGTCGCTCCAGTTGACTCAGAAAGAAGATTCCGGGTTCAGAACACGGCAAGTTCCTTTCCCGCGAGTTCCAATCCGGACTCTCATGAAGATGTTGGGGCTCATGTCAGCGTCTGCGGAAGCAGTCCCTTGGGCTCTATGGCACCTCCGCCCTCTACAGTCGGAGGTCCTCTCCTAATGGAATGGCAGCCCTGCTGGGCTAAACTCCCTGTGCTCCTGACTTGGCAAACTCGGTATTCCCTCAGATGGTGGTGCCATCTTTTAGACGGGAAGTCTATGACCCAGCCAATCTGGGTCATATTGACTACGGATGCGTCCTAAGTAGGCTGGGACGCTCACCTAGACGACTCTCCAGTTCACGGGACCTGGTTTCCTCAGGAGTGGCTTCTTTCATCCAATCTCCACGAGATTCAAGCTATCCGGCTAGCCCTCCTTCACTTAGCCCCTCAGATCCGGGGCAAAGCGGTGAAAGTCCAGTCAGACAATGTGACTGCCAACCAGCAGGGAGGCACGAGATCACTTCCTCCTGTCAGAGATCGGGTGATTCTGGATTAGGCAGAGTTGTACCTTCCCACTTATCTGCGATCCACATCCAAGGCTCCCTCAATATGATAGCGGCTGAGCCGCGGTCTTCCGTCGGTGGAGTGGTCTTTACATCCGGAGAATCAAGCAGATAGTCCTCAAGTGGGTATGCCAGAGGTGGATCTCATGGCAACAAGGTTCAATGCCAAGGTGGAGAGGTTCTGCTCCCTTTACAGGGAGGACAACGCCCTGGCGTTAGACGCTCTGTCAATATCCTGGAGGTTCAGGCTGGCTTACATCTTCCCTCCCTTTTCCATGATACCGAGGGTATTGATGAAAATCCGTCAGGATCAGGCCTCGGTGATAGCCATCATACTGTTTTGGCCGAAGAGATCCTGGTTTACCTAGCTCACCCAGTTGAGTCGAGGACAATATTGGAGGCTCCCCTACAGCAGACCCTGGTGTCGTGGGACACTCACCTCTGCTCAGATCTGCACAGATTCAACCTGACAGCCTGGAGGTTGATCAGTCCCTTCCCGGAATAGAAGGGCTTTCAGAGTCGGTCCTGAGAACGCTGTCTCATTCTAGAGCGGACTCTACCAAGAGAGCCTACTCTTGTATTATGAGGATATTCTCATCCTGTTGTACCTCAACTGAGGTGGCGTCTGCAGATCCGCCCCTCTCCGCTATCCTTCAGTTCCTGCAAGACGGCCTTGATAGAGGCCTTGCCCTTCTACTCTGAAGGTTCAAGTTTCAGCCATCTCAGCTTGCCTTAACAGGCTTTTTTCTCAGGACCCGCTGATCAAACGGTTCCTTAAAGGAGCTGAAAGATTAAAGCCTACAGTACTGAGACCCCTTTTTTCAATGGGTTTTTCAGTAGTTCTCAGGGGTAAGCATCTCCCCTTTGAACCGTTAGAGGAGGTGGACATCAAGTTCGTCACTTGGAAGTTTGTGTTTCTCCTTGCAGTGACTTCGGCCAAGAGGGTCTCTGAGCTTCAAGCTCTCTCAGCACATGAGCCCTATACCATTTTCTTACATGACCGGGACCTTTTTAGATTCCTCCCGTATTGTAGGCCTAAAGTTCCTTCCTTCCAGAACATCAACCAGGTGATATTCCTCCGGTTCTGTCGACATCTACCACCTCCTCCTAGGAACCTGCTAGACATCCTCTGGACGTCTCGAGATGTCTCCGGATCTATGTGGATAGATCAAGGAGTTCAGGAAAGATGAGAATCTGCTAATCCTGTTGCCGGTAAGTTTAAAGGCTATAAGGCATCCAAACCTTCCATCAGTCAGTGGATTGAGGAGGCTATTAAGGAAACCTTTGTTTCCACAATCTCTGGACCCTCCGGGATTCGTGAAGGCCCACTCTACTAGAGTTGTGGCTACTTCTTTGCCGAGAGGAGTCTTCTGCCTCTCAACATGATTTGCAAAGCTGCCTCCTGGAGCTCTGAATTGACATTCATCTCCCATTATAGACTAGATGCCAGTCTAGCTGAGTTTTCGGCCTTTGGGCAGACTTTTCTTAGTTCTGCCAGGCAGGAAGGCCCTCCCTAGGGGTTTCTTCTTGCTATCTCGCCATCTGTGCTGCTGGTAGGACGTAAGGGAATCGTTAATTTCTAACGATAATTTGTTTTGCCTTAGTCCTAACAGCAGCACACAAATTTCCCACCCTAGTAAGTCTAGTTTTTTTCTTTCTATAAACACAGTGGGCTGGGGGTTGACTTCCTCCTTTTAAGGAGATACTTAATTGTTAAATTGAGTTATTAGTCTTGGGCTCATTAAACATTCCGCCGGTCCTGCCAGTCCACGGGGGGTGGTTAAACCCATCTGTGCTGCTGTTAGGACAAATTATCGTTAGAAATTAACGATTGCTCCACCTTTAGTATACCACGACCTGCTCAGCATGGGATAGCAATCAGTTCAGCTCTCAGGATTACTATGCATTGGGCTCCATTCACACGTCCGCAATTCTGTTCCGCATTTTGCGGAACGGAATTGCAAAACCATTCATTCCTATGGGGACACACTATGTCCAGCCCGGATCCGGAATTGCGGATCTGCACTTCCGGGTCCACACTTCCGTTCCGCAAAAAAATAGAACATGTCCTATTCTTGGCCGCAATTGCGGACAAGAAAAGGCTTTTTCTATGAGAGTGTCGGCGATGTGCGGTCTGCTGCAGTGATGACGGTGAACAGGTAAATAGTGAAGAAAAGGCAGCGCTGGTAGGAGTACTGCTTTCTCTTCAAAAAGCTGAGCGGTGGGGGTGCCAGCAGTCAGGCCCCGCTGATATGATATGTGGAAAACCCCTTTAAAGCACATTTAATATATGTGCTTTTGATGAGACACCAGTGCAACATAGACACTTATAAATGTCCGTTTAGAACATCCTTTCTTTCATTCTTTATATGTAACATTTGGCTGGATGGAATGGTAATTTCTTCTTCGTCCTACAGCAGCATAGAAGGGATATTCCAATCCCAGAAACTCCAATCTAGGACGGCCCACCTAGAAAACAATCAAACAATTAACAGGATTGATTTC
>JAKVIS010004833.1:0-13219 GCA_033119425.1 Bufotes viridis
ATATATTTATGTACTCTTTCTTATACAGTCAAATTTTTGTTAAGCAGAATTTTTGCAATTGCTACGTCAATATCTCTATATAAAGGGGATCGGCTCTATGTGTCCTTCTCAAGGTTCGGATCATCAATTTCATTATGCGGTTCACCTTGGAACGCAAACCGGATGTATCGCCAGTATAGCGGCACATCATTTCCGGTTTGCGCGATGACAGCAAGGCCGGTCTGTACTGTTGGAACGCAATCCGGATGTATTGCCATGACAGCGATACATCACTTCCGGTGGTTGCGGTTACGGCAAGATCGGGTCATCCAGGCCCCCGCCCCCCCCCCTCCTTCTTCTTACATCACTTCCGAGATAGGATGTCACAGTGAGTATACCTTCTCCCCATTGGATTAGCAACTGATTAGGGTTGCCTTTGCTATTGGTTGGGATGGAGGGGTGTGATTAAGGGGCGGCTCTTTATTTGACTGACATAATTCCCAGCCTATCAAAATCATTTATGAAGAAGGAGCAGCTGAATGTGGGCTATTTAAATTGGGGAAGTGCACCTTATGTTTGAGCCACCATCTTCTCCACGCCATTGTGGACATATCGTCGTCAGAGGTCGTAAGTAACTAGTCCCATATCCATAAGCTGGATGGTAGACTTGCGCTGACTGTTGTACTGTTGCATATTTTTGTTTGGTACTAGTCACACGATCGGCAATTTTTTTATTTATGTTGTTGGTTCCCTGTACTACATAACTCCTGACCCCTGATGAACCCTCACTGTATCTTGGGGGGGAAACGCGTTGGGTCCTAGTTAAACATTTAGGCTGTTATTATACAGACCAATAGGGAATATAGTGTAAGGGACATTTAAGGACAGGCTAGCCCTAGGCACGAGGACGAGGGGCTCCTACCATCAAGGGGTGCCCTCGGGCTGAGTAGCCATTAGGGCAAGCATAGGGGAAAGTAGTATTTACCCCGTCCTGGTCCCCATGTTAAAAACTTGGTTGTTAGGTGGTTGTTCACATTTCTAGGTCCTTAGGACCGGTTTTATTTTTGTATATTAATAAAAGTTATATTTTAGGATTATTTGCTCACTGTGATTTGGATTTAGGTCTGTACTTTGACTGGGCCATTCTAACACATGAATATGCTTTGATCTAAACCAGGGATGATCAACCTGCGGTCCTCCAGCTGTTGTAAAACAACAATTCCCATCATGCCCTGCTGTAGGCTGAGTTGTAGTTTTGCAACAGCTGGAGGGCCGTAGGTTAGGCATCCCTGATCTAAACCATTCAATTGTAGCTCTGGCTGTATGTTTAGGATCATTGTCCTGCTGGAAGGTGAACCTCCACCAAGGTTTTCCTCCAGGATTGCCCTGTATTTAGCTCCATCCATCTTCCGATCAACTCTGACCAGCTTCCCTGTCTCTGCTAAAGAAAAGCATCCCTATGGCATCATGCTGCCAGCACTATAACTAACACCATCCCTACAGCATGATGCTGCTCCACATAACTTTATCGTATCAACCGGCAGCGCAAAGGAACTAAGACCAGCGTCTTAATCACAGGTCTCAAAAAATGTCCACCGTAGTTTTTGTGAAACCTTTCTTTTTTAAAGATGTGTCGTATTTCAAAGGAAATAGGAAGTACCTGTCAGTGAGTGACAGCCTCCCCTTTATGAGGAGGTCGTCCTATCAGTGATTGACAGCCTTTCCTCTATGAGGAGGTGGTCCTATCAGTGATTGACAGCCTTCCCTCTGAGGAGGTGGTCCTATCAGTGACTGACAGCCTTTACTCTGAGGAGGTGATCCTATCATTGACTGACAGCCTTCTCTCTATGAGGAGGTGGTCCTATCAGTGACTGACAGCCTTCCCTTTATGAGGAGATGGTCCTATCAGTGACTGACAGCCTTCTCTCTATGAGGAGGTCCTATCAGTTATTGACAGCTATCTCTGTATACACAGTCATAGAAGGAAGGCTGTCAGTCACTGATAGGACCACCTCCTCATAGTGGGAAGGCTGTCAGTCACTGATAGGACTACCTCCTCATAGAGGGAAGGCTGTCAATCACTGATAGGACTACCTCCTCATAGAGGGAAGGCTGTCACTGATAGGACCACCTCCTCATAGAGGGAAGGCTGTCACTCACTGATAGGACCACCTCCTCATAGAGGGAAGGCTGTCACTCACTGATTGGACCACCTCTTCATAGAGGGAAGGCTGTCAGTCACTGATAGGACCTCCTCCTCATAGAGGGAAGGCTGTCAGTCACTGATGGGACCACCTCCTCATAGAAGGAAGGCTGTCAGTCACTGATAGGACCACCTCCTCATAGAAGGAAGGCTGTCAATCACTGATAGGACCACCTCCTCATAGAGGGGAGGCTGTCAGTCACTGATGGGACCGCCTCCTCATAGAGGGAAGGCTGTCAGTCACTGATAGGACCACCTCCTCATAGAGGGGAGGCTGTCAGTCACTGATAGGACCACATCCTGGACTTCAAAGCCCAGAACGAACAGGAATTTACATGAATAAAATACAAGTTTTACTGAATCTTTCCCATAAAACTAAACATCAATCCGCTAAGCTCCTCCTGCTCTATAACGTGCCGCCTGCAGCTCAAACACCATGTCTTACATGACAGGTTCCCTTTAAATAACCAGATCTGTTTAGAATTATTTTGAAAAGTGACAACTATTATATTATTTTACTTATAACATGGCATCTTGGGGTAACAGTACCAATCTAATTTGCTTAAACGGATATGTTATATAGCAAAATAAACGCTATATGGATGAACTTCTGATCACCTCTTCACATACGAAGATTTCAAAGAGTGAAATGAAGAATATACTGAAGATCAGTCTAAAGGTCTTGGTGTTGAATATTTAATAATTTTTCTTCTTCGAAATGGAAACAACTAAGCTAATTGAAAAGAAGTTAAAGATGCAGTATAGCCTTTCCTCCAGCAATGCTGTATCCTGTTCCTTCTTCAGTGTCTTTTACTTTTGTGGCAATACAATACAGGCATTTGCAGCATGAATAAAAGATTGCTCTGGCATGGGACATACAAAAAGAAAATTAGTGCACGCTAATGATCTGGCAAAAGTAACACAAAAACCAAGAGTTGCAGACCTGATATTTTTACGCTTTTAGAAAAATATGGCGTATAATTTAAAAAGGGTTTTCTAAGATTTTTTAATGATGACCTATCCTCCGGCAGCTGGGACCCCCGCCAATCAGCTGTTTGAGAAGGCATCAGCGCTCCTTTGAGCCCCGCGATGTTCTCCATGCTTCCCAAACACAGCGGAAACACATTGTATATCAGCTATGCTCAGCCCCATTCACTTGAGCGCTGGTGCCTTCTCAAACAGCTAATCGGCAAAGGTCCCGGGTGTCGGACCCACACCAATCAGATACGCTTTAATATAGTTCCTAATAACCCATAAACATAATCCAAGTCTACTGCAACTTGGTGAATTAGAGTAATTTTAATACATAGAATCACCCATACACATCAAAAAATGCACACTTGCATGTTGCTCAGGCATGTTGAAATCGAAAACACATTAGATCACCATCCAATGGCACTGGAATTGGCGGATTTGGTTGAGTTGTGTCTTCGGTATGTATGTTAAGAAGGTATGGCAAAAGGAGGGGGAATGGATTTCTGATAGGACAAATGTCATTTTACTAAGATTCCTGATTCCTAGAAAATAACATCATTAATTTCCTCTATACTACAGAAGAATGCCAGTTTTATAAAACAAAAACGCATAGTGTGCTGACCTTTTTCAAAACAGAAAAAAGTGTATGGGGAGAAGTTATCACTTCCACCACGCCAGTTTTCTGGCATTAAAAAGTCACAAACCCAATAGTGCCTCTATTCAGCCCCCACCACTTTCCTGAGAATGGGGCAAGACGAGGGGATGGGCACAGCATGTTTATTTTCTTTTATGCCAGTTTTCTGGTTTAAAAGAAGACTGAAATCTATGCCACTTCCAAGCTGGTGTAGATTTCACTTGAGGTGCACAGACTGCTGGAGGATGTGCCTAAATTATGACTAGGTCTGCACTTCGTCTTAAATAAGGCACATCCTCCAGCAGCGCAAGGGATATCATAGACCCAGGAGCATAGGGATCACCATAGCAGCCACAGCAATGGCTATGGGTCCCTACGCCACTGGGGGCCAGGGCCGTCGGCTGAGGATTTGGGGCTGGCGCCACCCATAGGCACGGTACGCCACCCCGTAGAGCCCACTCTTGCTGGAGGCACTGGCGCTGCTCCTCCCTGCCCAGCGCCGCCTCCTAGCTAATTTAATCACAGCACTTGCCTCTGTGAAACTGAAGAGAAGCGCTGTAATCTCGCACAGGCACACTGGCAGAGGCATCGAAATGCGCATGCGCCTTCTTCCTGGCCTCTGCCAGTGCACCTGTGCGAGATTACGGCGCTTCTCTTCAATTATACGGACGGAAGTGCAGTGAATAAATTAGCTAGTAGGCGGCTCTGGGCGGGGAGGAGATCTGTGGATGGCACTAATGGGGGATCTGTGGATGACACTTAGGGGGGGATCTGTGGGTGACACTAAGGGGGATCTGTGGGTGACACTAAGGGGGATCTGTGTATGACACTGTTATGGGGGGATCTGTGGATTACACTTAGGGGGGATCTGTGGATAACACTTAGGGGGATCTGTGGATGACACTGATGAGGGATCTGTGGGTGACACTGATGGGGGATCTGTGGGTTAAACTGATGGGGGATCTGTGGATGACACTTAGGGGGGGATCTGTGGATGACACTTAGGGGGGGATCTGTGAATGACACTTAGGGGGGGATCTGTGGATGACACTTAGGGGATCTGTGGATGACACTTAGGGGGGATCTAGGGAGGGGTGTGGGGATGTTTGGGTGGGAGGTCCGATAGGTATGTGGGGGTGAGAGATCCGGGAGGGGGGGGTCCCATAAAAAATTTTTTTGCTATGGGGCCCAGTCATTTCTAGCTACGCCTCTGCATAGACCAGCGTAAAATGCTGGTCTAAGATAAATTATATCTATCTATCTATCTATCTATCTATCGCTATAATATCATGTATCCTATCACAGTGCCTAAACCACACTATTGTAACATAACTGTTCCATACCCAACTATTATGACATTACTGTGTAGTACCACACTATTGTGACATCATTTTGCTATACCTCATTATTGTGACATGACTGTGCATACCATACTATTGTCAAATCACTGTACCAAACCACACTATTGTGACATGCCTGTGCTATACCTGGGATATGACTGTGCAATAATGTACTATTGTGACATGACTGTACATTACAAGGGATGAGCAAACTTGGTGAAGTTCGGGTTCGCCCAAACTTCAGGTCAAAGTTCGGGTTCGCCCAAACTTCAGGTCAAAGTTCGGGTTCGGGACCCGAACTTGACCCAAACACCGAACTTGGTGGACCCAAACTTGGTGGTGAGCTCACGTGGTGAGCGCGTGACGTCATCGCGGGTCCTTTTGCAGGTCCTGAAGAAAGAAGAGGATACCGGCTGCACGATCAAGTGGATGAGGTGAGTTTTTATTATTATTTTTAACCCCTCAATGGCCATTTTGTTTAGCATTCTATCTTAAGAATGTTATCATTTTCCGTTATAACCAGGTTATAACGGAAAATAATAAAGTGAAGTTCGGGTCCCAATTGACTTTAATGGGGTCCGGGTTCGTTCATCCCTAGACATTACTGTGTGTATTTCCCCCCTATTGTGATACCATTGTGTGCATGATTCCTGTGCTGTAACTTCATTAGATTAATTATTCCCTTATGGTAGCATTGATGATGAGTGTGGGCATTATACTTGTACATTAGGGAGACTAAAACAATCATAAGCTTTTCTTGTACCTTAATTTGCTGCTGGTAGTTATGGTGGGTGGAGCCCTACTTTAAGATTTGCTATGGCATGATGTGGTTGTTATGCCTCTGAGTCAGATCAATGGAAAGGTGCTAACATATGGCTCTCTTTATTGGAGCCTATAGGGAACATAGAAAGTAGCACCCACACACTTCAGTAGAGACAGTTGCATTTAAGTAAAGCCATCTGTCCACTGATTTCAAGGGAAATAGATGGTAATACCTCTTTAGTTATGTTTAAGTAAGTAAGTGGCAGAGGTATCCAGCTGTATGCTCTATAGTTGCCTAATGGCGAGGAAAAAGATTAAGGATATTATATAAAGTAGCTAAAACATATCGCTAGATCGTGGTGTGGACATATCTATAGTGTTGCAAGTACTTTTGCTGTGCTTGTTTTTTCCCAGCTCTAGTGTCCCTAAAGATACTTCTATGATTACCTATGATTATGTAGGTGCAGATGTCTTCTGTCAAATCATGTGTAGAGTTGAAGCTTACATATGCCTTCTTTAAAAGGGTTTTCAGAGATTTTAATAATGATGACCTATGCTCAGGATAGGTCATCAGTATGTGATCGGTGGGGGTCCAACAACCAGGACCCCCACGATTAGCTGTTTGAGAGGGCATCAGCGCTCCTGTGAGCATCATGGCCTTCTCCCTGCTCACCAAGCACAGCGCCGTACATTGTATTGTGGCAGTGCTTGGTATTGCAGCTCAGCCCCATTCACTTCTATGGGACTTAGCTGCTCCTAGGCCACGTGACTGATGAACGGGTCGTGACTGGCCTAGGGCAGTGATGGGCAACGTGCGGCTCTCCAGCTGTTGCTAAACTACAACTCCCACCATGCCCTGCAGTAGTCTGATAGCTATAGACAGGCTTTGCATGCTGGGAGTTGTAGTTCTGCAACAGCTGGAGAGCCGCACGTTGCCCATCACTGGCCTAGGGTAAGCTGTGAGAAGGCAGGGGCGCTCACCTGGTGCCTTTTCAAACAGCTGATCAGTGATGGTCTCAGGTGTCAGACCTCCACCACTCAGATACTGATGAGCTATCCAGTATTAAAATCTTGGAAAAACCCTTTCATTAGGGGCTTTCTGTTCTAACACAGTTAAATCATAGAGAAGATTATGGAGTAGCCTGCAAGGACGGCAACATGCAGCAAAGTATGCCACTAAACTACACTGACCAGTTCCACTAATCCTCAGATTTCTTGGAGCCTGTGTTTGCTCTTCTGTGTCCAATACTACTACAAAGTGTACCACTTAAAGGGGGTTTCCTGGCTCTGGATATTGATTTTCTATCCTCAGGATAGGTCATAAATATCTGATCAATGAGGCCCCAACTGATGAACTGTCCCTGTAGCCTCTGGCTCTAGGACTAACACTTCAAATGCAATAGGAAGGTTACTGTAGCTCAAATCCCATTCACTTCAATGGTAGCTGAGCTGCAGTAACCCAGCACGGCCACTATATTTTGAACAGAGCTGTGCTTCCTGTTCAATTTAAATTTCTAGTTCCAGCGCCAGAGGTTGCAGGGAACAGCTGATAGTTGTTGTTTTTTTGTTTTGTAAGTACCTTTACCTTTCCCTTGAGAAAGCCGAGCAGGCGAAACGCACGTCGGGACGCGGGGGTGACGCTGACACACAGTGCGCATTCAGGTACATGTACATATGCATTTTTCAATTGCACTATTACTAGCACTTTATTGGTACCTTTTCTCTATGGATGTATACACCAGTGTCCATTGTTTTTGTTATTAGTGCTTCCGAGGCCCCATACCATAGTGTGCGTTATAATTACGTATGTGCGTATGTTGTCAGCCTTAATTTTGATATCACTACCATTATACTTATGCACATATACCCCTGTGTGAAGGTTTCCTAACTGTTATTTGTACCACCAATCATGTTGACCAAGACTTTATGATATTTTAATATGAATAGTTTTTTTTTATCATGGTAATAATAAAGTGATTATTTTTGAATTCCGGTGTGATGAATTGGTGAATATATGTGTATGGGATTCCGGACATTTTGGGCGTTTTCCCAACGCCAGATTTCGGTTTGTAGTTCATACTATTACAAAACAAAAAACTTTTGTAGTAGACAATCGTAAATCTTTAGTTAGTTAGATCCTTGGTCAACCTGGGAAACTCATACAATGATGACAAGATATATATGTTCGAGAGTATGAGTAGCAAAAACACAGAATCCCATTATGATTGTCCTAATGAGATCCTCCCACAAGTTGGGTAATCTGCTAATCAGATAATATGTCTACAAATCAGATTATATGCATACTTTTTTTTAATTCAGTTATATGATAAAGTGTTAGGGCCCTTTTACACTGGCTGAAAGTCAGGACAATTTTTGGGGACCAATGCTTGTACTAGTGTTCATTCTGATAATTGCCCTGTACACTTAAAAATCTATATACCCATAGGTGTATATATATATGTCATGCCTTTTCATAAGTATATAAACATTTATTATTGTTATAACATGCATTCATGGCCTATAAGCAGCCATGTTGTACTTATATTCACCCTCCTGTATGAACCTTCATTGTAAAAGAGAAAAATGGGTTCAAGGAAAGGTTCTTCCTGGCAGATGTGGGCCTATCTAAGGGAGTGATTTTACCTCATCACTAGGCTATAAGCCGAGATAAGGTTCTTCCTGGGACTTGTCTGTCATCTTTTTATAATGAGATGTATTAATGAGACAAACATATAATGTCTGTCTGTTCATATAGTGGATCGTATTTAGTCTTGACACTGTTATATCGATATATCACATATGTGTTGTTTTATGTTTCACATATTGGTTTTATTTTGTTACATGTTATAGTTGTATACTAACATATATATATCCTGTGTGTGTATCACCAGAAGCGTGTATTCCTGAGGTATGTGGGAAAGCATGCTCAGTTGGATTTCTGCTCAGAAAAGTTGTGTTATTTTCATAAGATAAGGCACCTGTGAAATCCAAAACCCACACATTTGTTGTCTACATTTTAACTTTATGACATGAGAACAGTTATACTAGTTTCTGGGAGTCTAGGTTTTTAATTGCTTCAAGTGTCAGGGGGTATGCCTCCCTTTTTGATGTCCCAGGTGGTGGATGTCTACCACTTAACATGAAGTCACATTATATAAATTTAACTCCTAAAAGCTTCACATTTATAGCTTATACAACATTGCCGCCTAGGTATCAGCAGGTAACATAGCACGT
Source organism: Bufotes viridis (assembly GCA_033119425.1). Taxonomy (NCBI): domain Eukaryota; kingdom Metazoa; phylum Chordata; class Amphibia; order Anura; family Bufonidae; genus Bufotes; species Bufotes viridis. The sequence goes on from JAKVIS010004833.1 coordinate 9,128, forward strand.
TCACCACAAAGCATTTTGGGTAATGTATGATCTCACAGTACCATTACCATATGTGCACACCCCCTGGTTTGGTTGGAAGACCGTTATCTAAAGGGATGTATGCTTTTGATAAGTCTGTGAATATTAATCATAGACGGGATGAGAGAAGTGATTCCAGGAGAAAGGAAAAAAAAGACTACAAACAAAAGATTGAACAGACACGTGGATTTGATCCTGGATCACGGGGAACCCTCTGGAGAGCTGACCGTCCCTCTGGAGCCCTACTCACCTTTTGACCCTTGGTAACGTATATCTTGCTTATTGCTTGCGGTATTGATAAGTTACTCAGCCCAGTACATAGTCAAAGGTCCCCATTTGTGGATCTGTAATTGATAAAGCTCCTGATCAAGTTTGATCATTCTCTTAGCAAAGATGCATATTGCTAATTGAGCAATTGGTAAATTTGTAGTGCCGCCATATACCACAATTGGTTAAAAGGTGATAGAAAGGGGTACTTTTCTTTAATTTGGATTGTTGCATATCATTGCATTGATTGGCGATATTCAGTATTGATTGAAGGTAGTGGTATATATTTCATTATCTATCATTGTACAGGTTGTATCATCGATTTTGTATTTAGCACTTATGTATAATAAACTCACATATATTTTTGCATAGATGATGGTACCTCGTTTTCTTTCTAGTTGCACAAAATAATTAAGGTTCTCGTCAACGAGCTGAGAGGTTATTATGTCACCCTCTCCTCAATAGGATCAATAACTTTTTTCCTTTGATCCTTTCTTTTGTTTTTTTGGTATATAAAGCATTTTTGCGATTTATATCCGCGACATATATATAATATATATGCAACAGGCGCCACCCCCCAGGGCCCTCTATCGCGTCCCAGGTTTAGTAGGAATGCCGAGTAGTGTAGTGCGGCCTAAATGTCTCTTTATGTGTGTCTCGGTGCTCCTACCTGGATACTGCTGGACCCCAGCTTTGGATCCGAAGCAATAAAAAGGGGCAATTAATAATTGAGGGATAAAAGAAAGACTAAGTCGAACAGAAGTTGAACAGCAGCTTTACTTGAGTAAACATTCATTCAAAACAATCTTCAAGCTTTGTCTTGGTCCCAGCAGGCTTTAGCACCAACTGGCAGGCCTTCTCAATAACTCTGCTTGCTTTCTCTCTCTATGCTGTACTGACAGGCTTGCTTAAGACTCTGCTTTACTTCTTAAAGCTGCACTAAATTCTGCTTTAGTCTGTTACTGTACTTTAGGACTGTTCTGGTATCCTTGGATGGGGTGCCGTATACTGTTATTCCCCGCCTGACACTCAGTAAAACTTATCTTCAGCCGAAGAACTCCTCCTCTTGCTGATTTCTCTTATGGTGGCTGAAGAACTATTTTTTTTAGCCCCTATGGCTTTCAGACATCTTTCTTCATGGCCAGCAGAGCTTGAGCGTGCCCCTGTTCACACACCTCCTCTGTCTAGAACTAGACTCCAACTCCAACTAACTAGAAACTTCTGCCCCACCAGGAATGGTCCACTTCTGTCCAAAGGGGGGGAATGGAATGGTAGGTTCCATTCTCTGTAACTATAGCTCTGCCATTTGCACTTCCACCTGCTGGTGAACCAGGCACATTACATGTAATAAACTGTTGCATAACAAGATTACGAATGCACAGTGTAGAGGACCTGAACAGAAATACACAGATGACATTTATCTTAGATCATTAAAGACAGTGGTAACACCTCTCCAGAGTGTTATATATATATATATATATATATATAAAAACAAGAGTTATGAACAGCAGCACTCTAATGATGCCAGGTGCAAATCACTGTAGGGTCCCGGACCAGGGATCAGCAATAGAAAACAGGAAAGCAGGCAGCACTCCGGACTTTGTGAAAAGATCGTGGGATTTATTGACACCCAAACAACTGCAACGTTTCAGCTCAACTCAATGGAGCCTTTGTCAATATATATATTGTGGGGAGTCGCTCTGGTAGACAGCGGTGCGGGTGCAGTTTAGAGGCAAAACAAGGAGTCCAGATTGTGCAACAAACAGTGTTTTATTCACACTTGCACACCATAAATGAAAAACAGTCTCTTTGGTGACAGTTCACACACAACGGAAATAACGTGGCAAAACAAAAACAGGCCAACACAGGGTCCAGTCACCTGGGTGGTTTAGGTGCGGGTTCACACCTAGCAGTCGGCCCAGCCGCAGGCGATTCCACCTTCAGGTTGCAGGGAAACACCACCTTGCTGAGCTCCGTCCTCCAGCACAGAGAACCTCACAGTCCTGTTAGCAGGCTCCAGGATAATCACCACCCAGACACAGCTGCTGGCTGTGTTTTATATCCAGCCCAAAACCAGGACTGGACCGTGGGGAGTAGGCACCCACCCTACACTTTACCTACTCCCAGTAAGAGCCGGCCCGGATTAGCTTTGCAGCCAAACTAAGTAACAAAGTCTAGCAGCATAAGCTGCTGCAGACAAAAACCCCGGCTCTCACCTCACCGAGGCCAGCAACCTCGGTGACACGTACCTGCCATCGCATATGATACCTTGCACCCTCTTACAATATATACAGTAGCATTTTTTTACACTCCTTAAATACAACTGTACAGATATAACAAATTTCAGTCTAACACACAATACGATGTCAAAACCAAGATCACTACACAAATACAACACTGTAACTAAGTATAGTATATAATCACAGATTCAGAACCAGCTTGGTACATAAATACAGCACTAGAACTAAACTTACTACATAAATTAAACAACAGAACCAAGTTCATAACATAGATACAGATGCAGAACCAAACTCATAACATGCCTACAGACGAGAACCAAGTTCATAGCATAAATACAGATCCAGAACCAAGCTCATGTCATAAGTCCAGATCCAAACTAATATAGCATTAGATCTAAACTTTTAACAACCAATACAGCCCAGTACAGTAATCAAAATCAGGTTAAACCACTCCCATACTTTGTATCATGTGAAACTTCACCTCCCAGTATGACCTTAATATGTGCGTTCCACAACCACTAGCGGTTCACTGGCTCCGATGTGGAACGCACGCGCCTTCCACAGCCAACGTCCGGTCCGAGCCCCAGCTTCCTTCCATCTCGGGAGTTCCGATGTGGAACGCATGTGCGTTCCACAGTTTATAATTAGGTCTCGGGCCCACTCATATTAGATTGGCCCATATTTATGTAGTCATTTTAGCGCTCTTCCATTGAGTGCACACCACTGCCACCAATGTTTTATTGTAGTCAGCAAAAAAGAAAAAGACATTCTATGGGAATTTCCATGCGTTCCAAGCTGGAACGCATAAACCTCATATTCGAACCTACACTCTAAAAAAGGCAAGAAATAAGCGTTATTTAAAGAGGCAAAGCTGTGTGTTGTCTTTATGTCCACTTTTTAATCATTTTTATTGTTTTATTGTTGTGTTTATCCTGAAGAAGGGGGATTTATTTGTAACCCCCGAAACGTGTTGAGCAATTTATTAAAGGTCATTGATGAAGATGCTGACTCCTGTGGCTGACATCGATTCCTAACATAATACACTCATTGGTGTATTGAGTTTATCCTTCAGGCCCCCTCCCCGGTAAAGTGAGTTGACAATAAATTTTATAATTTACAATGTAGTTGAAATTTTATAATTAACACCCTCTTCTGATGAAAGAACTATTTAGTGTTACCCGCATGTACATGTGTATATATATATATATATATATTTAATTGATCTGTGGCACTCATCATTACCCCTTTTTCTCTCTTACCTTGATGCTCTATAACATTATTTCCTTCTTTGACCCATAGAGAGAAAATTCTCTCTCTAAGGGTTCATTTTTCTTTGAATCTGATAATATTCATGGGCATTTATGCCATGCGACTGAGCAGCCTATGGTCACTTTGAGGTCATATTTCATTAATAATCTTAGTTAAAGAACTCATTCCTAGGCTATCCACTTCCTTTTGAAAACTCATTTCTTATCCTTACACATCCTACCGGTGGCGCCTGCATATCCATGTATTTCACATTTTGGGATAATCCCCTTCCCAAAAATTGGAAATTGACCCTCTATTT
>JAKVIS010004834.1:0-13275 GCA_033119425.1 Bufotes viridis
ATAATACTGCTCCCTATGTACAAGGATATACGGTAACTACTATAATACTGCTATCCTATGTACAAGAATATAACTACTATAATACTGCTCCTATGTACAAGAATACAACTACTATGATACTGCTCCTATGTACAAGAATATAACTACTATAATACTGCCTCCTATGTACAGAGAATATAACTACTATAATACTGCTCCTATGTACAAGAATATAACTACTATAATACTGCTCCTATGTACAAGAATATAACTACTATAATACTGCCTCCTATGTACAAGAATATAACTACTATAATACTGCCTCCTATGTACAAGAATATAACTACTATAATACTGCCTTCTATGTACAAGAATATAACTACTATAATACTGCTCCTATGTACAAGAATATAACTACTATAATACTGCTCCTATGTACAAGAATATAACTACTATAATACTGCTCCTATGTACAAGAATATAACTACTATAATACTGCTCCTATGTACAAGAATATAACTACTATAATACTGCTCCTATGTACAAGAATATAACTACTATAATACTGCTCCTATGTACAAGAATACAACTACTATGATACTGCTCCTATGTACAAGAATATAACTACTATAATACTGCTCCTATGTACAGGAATATAACTACTATAATACTGTCTCCTATGTACAGGAATATAACTACTATAATACTGCTCCTATGTACAAGCAATATAACTACTATAATACTGCTCCTATGTACAAGAATATAACTACTATAATACTGCCTCTATGTACAAGAATATAACTACTATAATACTGCTCCTATGTACAAGAATATAACTACTATAATACTGCTCCTATGTACAAGGATATACGGTAACTACTATAATACTGTATCCTATGTACAAGAATATAACTACTATAATACTGCTCCTATGTACAAGAATATAACTACTATAATACTGCCTCCTATGTACAAGAATATAACTACTATAATACTGCTCCTATGTACAAGAATATAAACTACTATAATACTGCCTCCTATGTACAAGAATATAACTACTATAATACTGCTCCTATGTACAAGAATATAACTACTATAATACTGCCTCCTATGTACAAGAATATAACTACTATAATACTGCTCTCATATGTACAAGAATATAACTACTATATTACTGCTCTATGTACAGAGAATATAACTACTATAATACTGCTCCCTATGTACAAGAATATAACTACTATAATACTGCCTCCTATGTACAAGAATATAACTACTATAATACTGTCTCCTATGTACAAGAATATAACTACTATAATACTGCCTCCTATGTACAAGAATATAACTACTATAATACTGCTCTATGTACAAGAATATAACTACTATAATACTGCTCCTATGTACAAGAATATAACTACTATAATACTGCTCCTATGTACAAGAATATAACTACTATAATACTGCCTCCTATGTACAAGAATATAACTACTATAATACTGCTCCTATGTACAAGAATATAACTACTATATTACTGCTCCTATGTACAAGAATATAACTACTATAATACTGCTCCTATGTACAAGAATATAACTACTATAATACTGCCTCTATGTACAAGAATATAACTACTATAATACTGCTCCTATGTACAAGAATATAACTACTATAATACTGCTCCTATGTACAAGGATATACGGTAACTACTATAATACTGTATCCTATGTACAAGAATATACCTACTATAATACTGCTCCTATGTACAAGAATATAACTACTATAATACTGCCTCCTATGTACAAGAATATAACTACTATAATACAGCTCCTATGTACAAGGATATAACTACTTCAGGGGTGTGGAAATTAAAAAAACGCACTTGTCGGCTGACCGAAGGACTGCGGGAGCTCAATCTACTGTGTCCCTCATGACAACCCACTTGTCCTGAACTTCTACTGTATGGGAGCGGGGCCACAAGGTGACTTTCTACTGTATGGGGCGGGGGCCACAAGGTGACGTTCTACTGTATAGGGCGGGGGCCACAAGGTGACGTTCTACTGCATGGGGCGGGGGGCCACAAGGTGACGCGTTCTACTGCATGGGGGCGGGGGCCACAAGGTGACGTTCTACTGCATGGGGCGGGGGCCACAAGGTGGCGTCTACTGCATGGGGGCGGGGGCCACAAGGTGACGTTCTACTGCATGGGGCGGGGGCCACAGGTGACGTTCTACTGCATGCAGGGGCTAGGCACAAGGTGACGTTCTACTGCATGGGGCGGGGGCCACAAGGTGGCGTTCTACTGCATGGGGCGGGGGCCACAGGTGACGCTTCACTGCATGGGGCGGGGCCTAAGGTGGCGTTCTACTGCATGGGGCGGGGGCCACAGGTGACGTTCTACTGCATGGGGGCGGGGGCCACAAGGAGACGTTCTACCGCAGTGGGGCTGGGGGCCACGAGGAGACGTTCTACTGCCATGGGGCGGGGGCCACAAGGAGACGTTCTACTGCATGTGGGCGGGGGGCCAAGGGAGGCGTTCTACTGCATGGGGCGGGGCCACAAGGTGACGTTCTACTGCATGGGGCGGGGGCCACAGGTGACGTTCTCACTGCATGGGGGGCCACAAGGTGACGTTCTACTGCATGGGGCGGGGGCCACAAGGTGACGTTCTACTGCATGGGGGCGGGGGCCATAAGGTGACGTTCTGCTGCATGGGGCGGGGGCACAAGGTAGACGTTCTACTGCATGGGGGCGGGGCCAAGGTGATCGTTCTACTGCATGGGGCGGGGCCACACAGGAGACGTTCTACTGCATGGGGGCGGGGGCCACAAGGAGACGTTCTACTGCATGGGGCGGGGGCCACAAGGAGACGTTCTACTGCATGAGGCGGGGGCCAAGGAGAGCGTTCTACTGCATGGGGGCGGGGGCACAAGGAGACGTCTCTACTGCATAGGGGCGGGGGCCACAGGAGACGTTCTCACTGCATGGGGCGGGGGCCACAAGGAAACGTTCTACTGTATGAGGGCAGCCACGCCATACTGGGGCAGTGAATCCCTTTAATGTATAATATACATTAAAGGGATTCACTGCCCCAGTATGTCATGTCACATTAAAGGATTCACTGCCCCAGTGGCATGTGCATTAAAGTGATTCACTGCCCCAGTATAGTATATACTATATTGCATACTGGGGCAGTGAATCCCACTTAATGTATATGCCATAATGGTGCAGTTCTGCACCCCACCCCCAGTCATGGGAGGGTGAGTGGCTGGAACCTGGCAGCACTCCTAGCTTCAGCGCCAGAGAGAAGGAGCAGAGCTGCAGCCCGACATGAGAGCATAGCTGACAGCTCACCCAGGGAGTCACCACACACACACTACCTGCTGGGCTATCAGGACACTGGCTGCCACCATGTGAGGAGACAGGAGCTCCCACTACTCCTTCAGCCGCTGACTGCCTGACTCGCACTTCTGCTCGCTGACTTCCGTCCCGCGGTGCACTCTCTGATCATGACTCCCGGCCTGCACAGGAGCGCTGATCACACTGCGGTAAGCAGCCCGGCTGTGTATTAGAGGAAAACCCGCGCCACCCTAGCCCTGCTACTTGCCCGCAGGGCTAAGCTACCTGCACAACTACCTGCCCGGCGTCCGGAACTGCAATCCCGGGCGTCGGGCGATAGAGAATTCACACCCTGTACTATAATACTGCCTCCTATGTACAAAGAATATAACTACTATAATACTGCTCCTACGTACAAGAATATAACTACTATAATACTGCCTCCTATGTACAAGAATATAACTACTATAATACTGCCTCCTATGTACAAGACTATAACTACTATAATACTGCCTCCTATGTACAAGAATATAACTACTATAATACTGCCTCCTATGTACAAGAATATAACTACTATAATACTGCCTCCTATGTACAAGACTATAACTACTATATTACTGCTCCTATGTACAGGAATATAACTACTATAATACTGCTGCTCTATGTACAAGAATATAACTTCTATAATTCTACCTCCTATGTACAAGAATATAACTACTATAATACTGCCTCCTATGTACAAGAATATAACTACTATAATACTTTGCTCCTATGTACAAGAATCTAACTACTATAATACTGCTCCTACGTACAAGAATATAACTACTATATACAGTGCAATACATGAACAGTGCAATTCCTCATGTCCCCTGCTGGGGTGCTGCAGGAAAACACAACACTGCATATTAGAGCAGATGCCTAAACACTGCATCACCGTAAGTACACGATGAGTCTAAATTTTCCAGTAATTTAAGGATTTTCCCCCACCAGCAATCTTTATAAATATATAGAGTGGAAGGAAAGAGCTCTTCAAAAGAGGTCGATTTCCCTTTAAAGAAGAGCGGAGAAGGTGTCCTGAAGAGGGAGTGGAGGAAGTCTGCAAGACACCAATGACAATTCCAAGAGACACAATTCTCTGCTGGCACTAAACAACCGTACATACAGCGAAAATCACACCGGGTGCGGACCGAAGGAAGCTCCAGACAGCACTGATTAAATAATGACACCTTACCGTCTCCTAACCAGAGTTATGAGGGCGGCGCACATGGTGGGGACTGCCCCGGGGACGGCTCATTAGAGAGGTAGTAGATAATAACTAGATTAATAGCCAAAAGAAAGTTATTAAATAAAGAAAATAGTTAACAGGGTTTTACAGGATTACAACAGCGACGTCAAGTATTAGGACAGATCTTTGGGCTCTGCTCCCAGCTCCCAATCAGCTGACTGAGGGGCCACAGCCAATGCTTCATCCCATTGGTAGTGAATGTGCCGATTGTAAAGGGACTGGGCTGCAATACCAGCCACAGCCACTAGTAGAAGTATGGAGCTGTGCCTGGTAGTAAATGGGATAGAACTGTAATACCGGCCACAGCCACTAGTAGAAGTATGGAGCTGAGCCACGTTAGTAAATGGGATAGAACTGTAATACCGATCACAGCCACTGAGTAGGAGTATGGAGCTGGGCCTGGTAGTAAATGGTATGGAACTGTAATACCGGCCACAGCCACTAGTAGGAGCATGGAGCTGGGCCTGGTAGTAAATGGGATTGAACTGTAATAACGGCCACAGCCACTAGTAGAGTATGGAGCTGGGCCTGGTAGTAAATGGGATAGAACTGTAATACCGCCACAGCCACTAGTAGGAGTATGGAGCTGGGCCTGGTAGTAAATGTGGATAGAACTGTAATACTCAGCCACAGCCACTAGTAGGAGTATGGAGCTGGGCCTGGTAGTAAATGGGATAGAACTGTAACATCGACCACAGCCACTAGGAGGCGTATGGGCTGGGCCCGGTAGTAAATGGGATAGAATCTGTAATACCGCCACAGCCACTGGTAGGAGTATGGAGCTGCGCTTTCCACCTCTGTTGCGACTTAGTAGGGAAAATGTATGTACATAATAAATACCAAGTAAAAAAAAAAATGCCACCAAAACCACCATTGATAAAAACAAAAAAAAAACATCTTGACTCCTTTAGAACATTTTTTTCATTTTTTTAAACCATAAATGTTAAAAACTTAAAGAGGGATTCCAAGGGAAAATATTTTTGACCTGTCCGTAGGATGGAGGGTCCCGGGGTTTGGCCTCCACAGTTTGGATACTGAGGACAGGTCATCAATAGCGTGATCCTGGTAAGCTACTTCAGAGGCCAGCACCGTACAGCTGAGGCGCGCTCTTCCTGGCAGTGCCCTGGCAGAGGCGCACACGCTGCCCGCCCTCCTTACCAGCCGGTTGGCGGCTCCTACATCGTGGTCCCCAGTGCTTGCATGAGATCACTAAGTGGTGAATCATCCACCTGCTGACGCGAGGGAGCTGGGCGGACATGGCGTGGAGACAAAGCTTCGCAGTACGTGGGAGATGGCGGTACACTGACCCCCTAAGAACAGAACGGTTATATAACCGAGAGAATGGAGGCGGAACGGACAAAAACTGCACCTGCCAACGCCTCCGACTTAAAGGAGCACTACACCTAGTTGTCTGAAGGCAGCCAGCAGTGTAAAGAATGAGTGGATGTCATCTCTGGATGTCATGGTAACATCCAAAATTATGTGTAATCTAGTCATGCACGTATTAAATGCATACATGATGGATGTAGCCATGGCAACGCCAGATTAGCGCCCTCACACTTCTGGCCAGGGTCACACAGCACTTCCCGCCTGCAATACCCATACTCCTCAGAGTCAAATTAGAGATTTCCTTATGTACAATGTCCGGCACCATCTTCTCTCCTCAGCGATACCGCCATGTACTGCATGGAGGCGCTGCTCCTCCGGACAAGCAGGCGGAAAGCTGGTTCTGTAGGCAGCCTCCTGCAGGGGAATAGAGGATCACTACGCAGAGACCAGGCTGCGGGAGAGCGACTGAGCATGTGGCGACCACCAGCACTCCCAGCTCCAACAGGTGGATGTGCTTATACACCGGGACCACCAGGTGGCGCCATACTACATAAGCAAATGTACCCCAGCTTACCGCCACACTAGCTGGGACAGATTTACACCCGTGAGGCACCAGTAAATGTAGGGAGTCCCGCGGCAGCCATGCTACATAGTAATGCTTGCCAGGTGGCGCCATGCTGCGTGGGCAAGCGCCAGGTGGCGCCATGCTGCGCGACGTGGCGACCAGGTGGCGCCATGCTACGTAAGTAAACGCCAGGTGGCGCCATGCTACGTAAGTAAACGCCAGGTGGCGCCATGCTACGTAAGTAAACGCCAGGTGGTGCCATGCTACATAACTAAACACCAGGTGGTGCCATACTACATAAGCAAATGTACCCCAAGCACTGCCATACTAGGTGGGCAAATTTATACCAGGAGGCACCAGTAAATGTAGGGGAATCCCAAGTGGCGCCATGCTACATAAGTGAACGCCAGGTGGTGCCATGCTACGTAAATGGTGGAGCCATAGTATATAGGCAAATGAATGCCAGGTGGCGCCATATTATATAAGCAAATGTACTCCAGGTGGCGCCATACTATATAATCAAATGTACTCCAGGTGGCGCCATACTATATAATCAAATGTACTCCAGGTGGCACCATACCATATAATCAAATGTACTCCAGGTGGCGCCATACTATATAAGTACAAACAAAGAAATGCAACAGCACTCTGCAACAAGAGCTCTGCCCAAGATAGAAGCTATAAGAGGACATTAATGCACTAATCCACCATATCGCATGCAAACAGTGGAGACATTAGTTTACATTTTGATCAAAAGGTAGTAAGCCCACTCACCCCGTCACGGTTGTCTCCTAGAGCGGGTACTAACGCTAAACCTGACCTGCTAAGGGCTCATGACAGCCACATAAAAATCCTCCCCAAACGCTTAAGTCCTACCTGTTATGGGCCACGACAGCCACATAAAATCCGGGTGTGGGCCCAGCGTGCATGCTGAGCTAAACCATGCCTATTAACCCCTTCTGGTGCTGTAACAGCCTCCATTAGATCCAGGGATGCAGGTACCAACATGCATGCCGAGCCCACCTATGCACTCCTCCTGGAGCCAGATGGTTACTAGCAGGTAATGTGAGTACACATTCAGCTTTATACTCACTCTGATTAAAAACCAGCATCTAGGGCAGAAACACTAGTCAGGTGTGCACGACTGAAGTGGAGGTCGCCACACCTCCAACTCATATTAAACAGAAACACAAGGGGTCAGTCAGCACTCCCTGTGCAGGTGCACGTAGGTTATGGCAATGGTACATACAAACACAGAAATGCACAGCACTCTGCAACCAGAGCTCTGCCCAAGATGGGAGCTATAAGAGGAAATTAGTGATATCGCATGCAAACAGTGGAGTTATAGTGATATCGCATGCAAACTAATGTCTCCACTGTTTGCATGCGATATCCACTAATTTCCTCTTATAGCTCCCATCTTGGGCAGAGCTCTTGTTGCAGAGTGCTGTGCATTTCTGTGTTTGTATGTATAATTGCCATAACCTACGTGCACCTGCATACAGGGAGTGCTGACTGACCCCCCCTTGTGTTTTTGTATACTATATAAGTAAATGGTCACCAGGTGATGCCATACTATATAAGTAAAGGGCCACCAGGTAGCACTATACTGTGTAAGTAAATGACCATCAGGTGGCGCCATAAAATGTTGGTCAATGACCACCAGGTGGCGCCATACTGAGTAAAAGTCATAACTCTTACATGGGTTGGGTTCTTAACATGAAACATTTTTAGGCTCTATCCCAGGGATACTCAACCTGCGGACCTCCAGCTGTTGCAAAACTACAATTCCCAGTATTCCCTAATAACTGAAGGCTGTCCAGGCATGCTGGGAGTTGTAGTTTTGCAGCAGCTGGAGGGCCGAGGCTGCTATCCCCTGACGATCCCATGAATGGTGGAGCACATCTTAAATTCCCTAGCCCAGAATGTCTTTCCTTATTTAAGGTTTCAATGGTGACGTAAAACCCTATTGAGGTGTGGGTGTCATGGCGGACGAGGTGCTGAGGGGGGTTCTGGATTATTTGAGAAGTAATGAGCTGATGGGAATGTGGAGCCATGGAGCAGAGAAATGGCCTCCCCATGTGGACCCGGGTCTCAGGACCATCGGTCAGGAGCACAGCTCCACTTCTATGGGAGCTGCAGAAACCGCGTAGAATGGCCCCTCAGCTGTCTTTACCGCCCACCCCCATCCGCCGCTTACATGGCTGAGATGGGACTAACCCTTTAAGGGTGACCCTAACAGCCTGTGTGATGGTGGCACAGATAACGGCGTGGTATCGCACTTCTCTATAATGTAAGGGACTACCAGGGAAGCTTCCCTGACTGGGGCGCAGCTTCCCCGATTCTACTGGGCTTAGAAAGGCTGTGTACTGACCCGGTGGAGAGCAGATTTCCCGGACGCGGCTTGTACCATTGCTGTATCTTGGCGCTATATGCTATTGAGGTTTTATTGATGGCCCCTCAAAAGTAAGGGTCTTTTTTGTTGCCTCCAAGACCCCACCGATGAATGCGTTTTACAACGCGGCGATACGTTTGCATCGTGTGCACTATAAGTCGGGTCACGGCCGGGTAATGATTCAGGATGTGCTTACATAATGAAAAACAAAAAAACTGCAACTACTCGGCGCCCACACGAGTGGATAAACCTGAAGAACGAATGTATTCAGCGTGAAACGCGAGGAGACAAAGAAAACAACAAATAAAAGATTTTTTTTCTAATCTTTGTGCTTATTGTGCCCTAATTTACATACTCCGCCAAACAAAAACAAAAAAACTCTCGCCCATAAAACAAATTCTCGTACTAGCACAAAAAAAATAAAAAAAAATAAAAATATATGGATGCTGAAATGCAAAAGTGGATTTAAAAAAAAAAAATGTCGCTGGGCATTAAGGGGGCATCGGCATAGCGCCACCTGCTGTTTGTTCTTTTCCTCAATCTGTTTATCTCCGTAACATCCTGAAGGTGGTCACACATGCTCCGTTCCACCCATCTACAGTTAAAAGCCGATAATTACCAGAAGAAAGCTGCAGCAGAAAGGGCACGCCCCATGCGCTGTGCAAGGGAGAGAGAGGCAGCAGAAAGGACCAGCTTAATGAGCTGCGATAGGGAGAGAGCAGCAGTAAAAGGGACACTGCCTCCATGAGCTGTGGTAGAGAGCTGCAGCAGAAAGGATATTCCCCCTCGAGGTGCGAAAGGGAGAGAGCTGCGTCAGAAAGGACATATCCGCTGAACTAAATCTTCCTTTTTCTCAGTCTAACCGCATCTGCTTAGCATCTACATTACTTCTCAGGTCCAAGGGCTCATGAACACGAACGTATTTTCTTTCCATTTCAGAACCATTCATTTTAATGGGTCCGTAAAAAAAAAAAAACGGAAGTTGTGGCATTTCGCTGTGATGTCCGTTTCCACAAAGGAATAGAACGTGTCCTATTATTGTCCGCATTACGGACAAGGATGGGACTGTTCTATTAGGGGCCAGCCGTTCCGTTCTGCAACATACGGACGTCATCCGCATTTTTTTGCGGACCGCGAAATACCTACGGTCGTGTGCACGAGCCCCAAGCCTGCTCCTTCCCAGCAGCTCTCATGGACTGGATAGTAAATTACGCTAGTATTCGGCTCCAATACGTGGCAGCGAATGATCGTGAAGGCAGCGGCGTAACGCCTGCAGGATGTCGCAGCCGGACAGTCTGCGGATATTCGGTCCTTCCATATTCCTGCTGAACCCCACTCACTATCAGCAGCTGCGGATGGCGGCGCGACACATCACGTAACCCTCGCTAAATCCATGCGCAACGCCAATAACATGTATGGAGCAAATTTTACATCGTAGAAATGTCTGCGACAAATCCGTAACATGTGAACAAGTCCCAATTATACCCAGGTCCGGGGCTGCCCACCACCAGGCACAGAAGAGCCCTTCCCAGACTCATTTACTTGTAGTTGTAGCTACAGATATAGCTTTCGCGGCCATTTTAAAGAAGGCGAATACCATGGATACTTTCTTCTAAAAACAGCGCCACATCTATCCTCTGGTTATGCACGGTACTGCAAGCGGAGGTCACAGAAGGGGGGGGTGGTTATATAACATGTAGGGGATGGAGATCTTTAGGGGGCTGAGGGATCGCATTGTTTTCATCAATCTGAGATGATCATCTACACCAGGGCTTGACAAATTTCCTTGGAATCTAGGAGCCAGCTAAAAAAGTTAGGAGCCAGGCGGAGCCGCGTCATAAAGCTCCCAATAGATGCCCCCATAGTGTCCCCCCCCCACTTCTCTATAGAGCCCCCCAATAATGCATGCCAGTACATAGGGCCCCCAGTAGATGCCCCCATAGTGTTCCTACCCCTGTTTTCCATAGTGCCCCCCATAATGTACGAGTATATAGGGCCCCCCATAATGTACGAGTATATAGGGCCCCCCATAATGCTTCCCCTCTTCAATAGGTTATATGACAAGTCAGACGCGGCCAGCGTCCAAGTGATCGCCACTTGCGTCCGCCATGACATGTGGAAACCCTTACAAGGATTACAGGGATCCGGAGGAGAGAGGGCAGAGGAGGTCAGGAGGGAGGAGAGGCAGAGGGGTCCGAGAGGAGGAGAGGGCAGAGGGGGTCCGGAGGAGGAGAGGGCAGAGAGGGGTCCGGAGGGAGAGAGGGTCGGAGGAGAGAGGGGTCCGGAGGAGAGGGCAGAGGGGTCCGGAGGAGAGGGCAGAGGGTCCGTCTTGTCAATCTCTTTCCCCCTTGTCATTCACTTTCTCTCCCCCCTTGTCATTCACTTTCTCTCCCTTGTCATTCACTTTCTCTCCCCCCTTGTCATTCACTTTCTCTCCCCCTTGTCATTCACTTTCTCCCTCCCCCTTGTCATTCACTTTCTCTCCCCCTTGTCATTCACTTTCTCTCCCCCTTGTCATTCACTTTCCCTCTCCCCCTTGTCATTCACTTTCTCTCCCCCTTGTCATTCACTTTCTCTCCCCCTTGTCATTCACTTTCTCTCTCCCCTTGTCATTCACTTTCTCTCTCCCCCTTGTCATTCACTTTCTCTCTCCCCCTTGTCATTCACTTTCTCTCCCCCCTTGTCATTCACTTTCTCTCCCCCCTTGTCATTCACTTTCTCCCCCTTGTCATTCACTTTCTCTCCCCCTTGTCATTCACTTTCTCTCCCCCCTTGTCATTCACTTTCTCTCTCCCCCTTGTCATTCACTTTCTCTCCCCCCCTTGTCATTCACTTTCTCTCCCCCTTGTCATTCACTTTCTCTCCCCCCTTGTCATTCACTTTCTCTCCCCCCTTGTCATTCACTTTCTCTCCCCCTTGTCATTCACTTTCTCCCTCCCTTGTCATTCACTTTCTCCCTCCCCCTTGTCATTCACTTTCTCCCCTTGTCATTCACTTCTCCCCTTGTCATTCACTTTCCCCCCTTGTCATTCACTTCTCCCTCCCCCCTTGTCATTCACTTTCTCTCCCCTTGTCATTCACTTTCTCCTTCCCCCTTGTCATTCTCTGCCCCCTCTTCTAGTGTAGCGTGGCCGAGGCTTTGTATGGTCCCACGGGTACAGGAGCTTTAGTTTCCTGTACCCGGGCGGACTGACAGGAAGTGCACACTGTGTGCGCACTTCATGTCAGTCCGGCCGGGTACAGGAGACAGATGCTCCCTGCACCGCGGACCATACAGGGCTCGGCCACGCTGATGAGAGACTGACAGGAGGGAGCGCTGAGCGCTTCCCTCCTGTCAGTCCCTCTCATGCTGTGCCCGGGCGGTGCGCCCTCATGGGCAGCGCCAGCCCGGGCAGTGCTGCAGCCGCCTGAGGCTCTATACAGAGCGCTCGGGCGGCTGCAGCATGAGAGGCGGTGCTCCTAGTCCGCGCCGGCCCTGCGCCCGGGCACCTGACAGAACGGGCTGACAAATACCCAGGCGCCAGGACCAAATTCCTGGTCGCCATGGCGACCTGGCGCCTGGGATTTGTCGAGCCCTGATCTACACCAGGGATCAGCAACCTCCGGTACTCCAGCCGTTGGGAAACTACAACTCACAGCATTCTCCATTCACTTCTATGGGAGATCTGAGAACAGACACGCTATTGTGCATGCTGGGAGTTGTAGTTTCACTGGCGGCTGCTGACGCCTGATCTAGATTATCTCAGGTAAATAAAAACAATGCGGTCCCTCGGCTGATCCTGAAAGATCTCCATCCTCTACCCAATATATACCCCCCCCCCGACCTCTTAATGATGTAGGTCAAACGCGACATCTCATCTATTCCTACAGCCAGGATGAGCGGTAATAAATAACACGTCAATCAAATAAACCTACCATAGAGAAAAACTGGGACGACTTACCTGTTCTACAAAAGACAATTGGTCCTGGATCCTGCTCAGACCTGAGCACGCAGCGGATACAGAAGGAACCAAGATCAAATAAGAGGTGAAGATAGAAGAAGAAACCGGATCAGATCGCTGTCATTTCCAGATAGTTGTCCTAGAAAAGGTCCGATAGAGCTGTCCTGCTTGAAAGAACAAGCGTCTAATGAGACAGGAAAACGTGCAACAACAAACCGCACAGAGAATACAGACAGTGCAAGTATATGTATATATTATTACTGCAACTCAGTGCTCCATGACCGGGTGGAGTACTACTTTTGCTTACCGTCTCATAGCCTCACGTGCATATGTTTATTTCATTATAAACTGCTCACGGTACCGCAGAATTTTCTGATTCTGTCTCTAATCAGGTTTAGGGGTTTCAGTAAAATACTTATTTGGTAGGATGTTCAACTGGAATCCACACATA
>JAKVIS010004835.1:0-13163 GCA_033119425.1 Bufotes viridis
ATGGCAGCCTCCATAAAAATTTCAGTACAAGGAACACTGAGTGTGTCACAATGGAAACCTTCAGCATACATGGATGATGACATCACAATGGACCCTTGCTGTTTTCTCCCTGGTAGCAGCCATGATGCTTCATTCTTCAGTCAGGTGTGGATCCATGCACCTCAACAGGTAAGGGCACCAATCAACAGGTAAGGGCACGTTTTGTGTGTCAAACGAAGGTGTCAGATTATGGAAGATTTGTTTGAGGGAACAAGTGGCGCTTCTGTGCAGATTGGAATACTCTCCAGCGTCTATTAGCAAGCCCAGGACACAAAAGCCTTCTTAACTGTTCATGATGGTATGGAAAAATGAACTCTTAGAGTAACCCTTGTTACTCGCTTTCTCAACACAGGAATAGAAAGCGGCCACTGACAGAGCTAAGCCTTTTCTGTTTCTTGCTTTTTGGCCGCTGAAATGCAGGTGCAGTTCAGCTTAGCTTCTGCAACTCACCACCTCTCATGAGATACCATACCTTTTATGCATTTTTGGAGTTGGCAGAATGAGAATGCACATGCCTGTCCAATCAAAGTTCTGTGCTAGCACTAAATGAATTTAGCACCTCTGCAACTGCCCTACCTGCTCCAGGAATTCAAAGCAGGTTCCAACCAAGTATTTTATTGCAGCTATAATGAAAAGTGCTCATAAACTAGGCGTTGTCCTTGCTGACGTCTGTGGTTGCAATCCAATCCCTTGCCAACATTTCTTATTCATTGAAATGACAGCTGTGTTTAACTGCAAATCAAAATGGCTGCCCCCAGAAAATAAATATGGCAGCCTCCATAAAAATTTCAGTACAAGGAACACTGAGTGTGTCACAATGGAAACCTTCAACATAAATGGATGATGACATCACAATGGACCCTTGCTGTTTTCCTCCCTTGCAGCAGCCATGATGCTTCATTCTTCAGTCAGGAGTGGATCCATGCACCTCAACAGGTAAGGGCACCAATCAACAGGTAAGGGCACGTTTTTGAGTGTCAAACGAAGGTGTCAGATTATGGAAGATTTGTTTGAGGGAACAAGTGGCGCTTCTGTGCAGATTGGAATACTGTCCAGCGTCTATTAGCAAGCCCAGGACACAAAAGCCTTCTTAACTGTTCCTGATGGTATGGAAAAATGAACTCTTAGAGTAACCCTTGTTACTCGCTTTCTCAACTACAGGAATATAAAGCGGCCACCGACAGAGCTAAGCCTTTTCTGTTTCTTGCTTTTGGCCGCTGAAATGCAGGTGCAGTTCAGCTTAGCTTCTGCAAATCACCACCTCTCATGAGATACCATACCTTTTATGCATTTTTGGAGTTGGCAGAATGAGAATGCACATGCCTGTCCAATCAAAGTTCTGTGCTAGCACTAAATGAATTTAGCACCTCTGCAACTGCCCTACCTGCTCCAGGAATCCAAAAGCAGGTTCCAACCAGAGTATTTTATTGCAGCTATAATGAAAAGTGCTCATAAACTAGGCTTTGTCCTTGCTGACGTCTGTGGTTGCAATACAATCCCTTGTCAACATTTCTTATTCATTGAAATGACAGCTGTGTTTCACTGCAAATCAAAATGGCTGCCCCAGAAAATAAATATGGCAGCCTCCATAAAATTTCAGTACAAGGAACACTGAGTGTGTCACAATGGAAACCTTCAGCATACATGGATGATGACATCACAATGGACCCTTGCTGTTTTCCTCCCTGGCAGCAGCCATGATGCTTCATTCTTCAATCAGGTGTGGATCCATGCACCTCAACAGGTAAGGGCACCAATCAACAGGTAAGGGCACGTTTTTGTGTGTCAAGCGAAGGTGTCAGATTATGGAAGATTTGTTTGAGGGAACAAGTGGCGCTTCTGTGCAGATTGGAATACTGTCCAGCGTCTATTAGCAAGCCCAGGACACAAAAGCCTTCTTAACTGTTCCTGATGGTATGGAAAAATGAACTCTTAGAGTTACCCTTGTTACTCGCTTTCTCAACACAGGAATAAAAAAGCGGCCACCGACAGAGCTAAGCCTTTTCTGTTTCTTGCTTTTTGGCCGCTGAAATGCAGGTGCAGTTCAGCTTAGCTTCTGCAACTCACCACCTCTCATGAGATACCATACCATTTATGCATTTTTGGAGTTGGCAGAATGAGAATGCACATGCCTGTCCAATCAAAGTTCTGTGCTAGCACTAAATGAATTTAGCACCTCTGCAACTGCCCTACCTGCTCCAGGAATTCAAAAGAAGGTTCCAACCAAGTATTTTATTGCAGCTATAATGAAAAGTGCTCATAAACTAGGCTTTGTCCTTGCTGACGTCTGTGGTTGCAATCCAATCCCTTGTCAACATTTCTTATTCATTGAAATGACAGCTGTGTTTAACTGCAAATCAAAATGGCTGCCCCCAGAAAATAAATATGGCAGCCTCCATAAAAATTTCAGTACAAGGAACACTGAACGTGTCACAATGGAACCCTTCAGCATACATGGATGATGACATCACAATGGACCCTTGCTGTTTTCCTCCCTGGCAGCAGCCATGATGCTTCATTCTTCAATCAATTGTGGATTCATGCACCTCAACAGGTAAGGGCACCAATCAACAGGTAAGGGCACGTTTTTGTGTGTCAAATGAAGGTGTCAGATTATGGAAGATTTGTTTGAGGGAACAAGAGACGCTTCTGTGCAGATTGGAATACTCTCCAGCGTCTATTAGCAAGCCCAGGACACAAAAGCCTTCTTAACTGTTCCTGATGGTATGGAAAAATGTACTCTTAGAGTAACCCTTGTTACTCGCTTTCTCAACACAGGAATAGAAAGCGGCCACCGACAGAGCTAAGCCTTTTCTGTTTCTTGCTTTTTGGCCGCTGAAATGCAGGTGCAGTTCAGCTTAGCTTCTGCAAATCACCACCTCTCATGAGATACCATACCTTTTATGCATTTTTGGAGTTGGCAGAATTAGAATGCACATGCCTGTCCAATCAAAGTTCTGTGCTAGCACTAAATGAACTTAGCACATCTGCAACTGCCCTACCTGCTCCAGGAATCCAAAAGCAGGTTCCAACCAAGTATTTTATTGCAGCTATAATGAAAAGTGCTCATAAACTAGGCTTTGTCCTTGCTGACGTCTGTGGTTGCAATCCAATCCCTTGTCAACATTTCTTATTCATTGAAATGAAAGCTGTGTTTAACTGCAAATCAAAATGGCTGCCCCCAGAAAATAAATATGGCAGCCTCCATAAAAATTTCAGTACAAGGAACACTGAGTGTGTCACAATGGAAACCTTCAGCATACATGGATGATGACATCACAATGGACCCTTGCTGTTTTTCTCCCTGGTAGCAGCCATGATGCTTCATTCTTCAGTCAGGTGTGGATCCATGCACCTCAACAGGTAAGGGCACCAATCAACAGGTAAGGGCACGTTTTTGTGTGTCAAACGAAGGTGTCAGATTATGGAAGATTTGTTTGAGGGAACAAGTGGCGCTTCTGTGCAGATTGGAATACTCTCCAGCGTCTATTAGCAAGCCCAGGACACAAAAGCCTTCTTAACTGTTCATGATGGTATGGAAAAATGAACTCTTAGAGTAACCCTTGTTACTCGCTTTCTCAACACAGGAATAGAAAGCGGCCACTGACAGAGCTAAGCCTTTTCTGTTTCTTGCTTTTTGGCCGCTGAAATGCAGGTGCAGTTCAGCTTAGCTTCTGCAACTCACCACCTCTCATGAGATACCATACCTTTTATGCATTTTTGGAGTTGGCAGAATGAGAATGCACATGCCTGTCCAATCAAAGTTCTGTGCTAGCACTAAATGAATTTAGCACCTCTGCAACTGCCCTACCTGCTCCAGGAATTCAAAAGCAGGTTCCAACCAAGTATTTTATTGCAGCTATAATGAAAAGTGCTCATAAACTAGGGCGTTGTCCTTGCTGACGTCTGTGGTTGCAATCCAATCCCTTGCCAACATTTCTTATTCATTGAAATGACAGCTGTGTTTAACTGCAAATCAAAATGGCTGCCCCCAGAAAATAAATATGGCAGCCTCCATAAAAATTTCAGTACAAGGAACACTGAGTGTGTCACAATGGAAACCTTCAACATAAATGGATGATGACATCACAATGGACCCTTGCTGTTTTCCTCCCTTGCAGCAGCCATGATGCTTCATTCTTCAGTCAGGAGTGGATCCATGCACCTCAACAGGTAAGGGCACCAATCAACAGGTAAGGGCACGTTTTTGAGTGTCAAACGAAGGTGTCAGATTATGGAAGATTTGTTTGAGGGAACAAGTGGCGCTTCTGTGCAGATTGGAATACTGTCCAGCGTCTATTAGCAAGCCCAGGACACAAAAGCCTTCTTAACTGTTCCTGATGGTATGGAAAAATGAACTCTTAGAGTAACCCTTGTTACTCGCTTTCTCA
This sequence comes from Bufotes viridis, assembly GCA_033119425.1. Classification (NCBI taxonomy): domain Eukaryota; kingdom Metazoa; phylum Chordata; class Amphibia; order Anura; family Bufonidae; genus Bufotes; species Bufotes viridis. The sequence continues at coordinate 4,431 of JAKVIS010004835.1, forward strand.
ACACAGGAATATAAAGCGGCCACCGACAGAGCTAAGCCTTTTCTGTTTCTTGCTTTTTGGCCGCTGAAATGCAGGTGCAGTTCAGCTTAGCTTCTGCAAATCACCACCTCTCATGAGATACCATACCTTTTATGCATTTTTGGAGTTGGCAGAATGAGAATGCACATGCCTGTCCAATCAAAGTTCTGTGCTAGCACTAAATGAATTTAGCACCTCTGCAACTGCCCTACCTGCTCCAGGAATCCAAAAGCAGGTTCCAACCAAGTATTTTATTGCAGCTATAATGAAAAGTGCTCATAAACTAGGCTTTGTCCTTGCTGACGTCTGTGGTTGCAATACAATCCCTTGTCAACATTTCTTATTCATTGAAATGACAGCTGTGTTTCACTGCAAATCAAAATGGCTGCCCCAGAAAATAAATATGGCAGCCTCCATAAAAATTTCAGTACAAGGAACACTGAGTGTGTCACAATGGAAACCTTCAGCATACATGGATGATGACATCACAATGGACCCTTGCTGTTTTCCTCCCTGGCAGCAGCCATGATGCTTCATTCTTCAATCAGGTGTGGATCCATGCACCTCAACAGGTAAGTGCACCAATCAACAGGTAAGGGCACGTTTTTGTGTGTCAAATGAAGGTGTCAGATTATGGAAGATTTGTTTGAGGGAACAAGTGGCGCTTCTGTGCAGATTGGAATACTGTCCAGCGTCTATTAGCAAGCCCAGGACACAAAAGCCTTCTTAACTGTTCCTGATGGTATGGAAAAATGAACTCTTAGAGTTACCCTTGTTACTCGCTTTCTCAACACAGGAATAAAAAAAGCGGCCACCGACAGAGCTAAGCCTTTTCTGTTTCTTGCTTTTTGGCCGCTGAAATGCAGGTGCAGTTCAGCTTAGCTTCTGCAACTCACCACCTCTCATGAGATACCATACCTTTTATGCATTTTTGGAGTTGGCAGAATGAGAATGCACATGCCTGTCCAATCAAAGTTCTGTGCTAGCACTAAATGAATTTAGCACCTCTGCAACTGCCCTACCTGCTCCAGGAATTCAAAAGAAGGTTCCAACCAAGTATTTTATTGCAGCTATAATGAAAAGTGCTCATAAACTAGGCTTTGTCCTTGCTGACGCCTGTGGTTGCAATCCAATCCCTTGTCAACATTTCTTATTCATTGAAATGACAGCTGTGTTTAACTGCAAATCAAAATGGCTGCCCCCAGAAAATAAATATGGCAGCCTCCATAAAAATTTCAGTACAAGGAACACTGAACGTGTCACAATGGAACCCTTCAGCATACATGGATGATGACATCACAATGGACCCTTGCTGTTTTCCTCCTGGCAGCAGCCATGATGCTTCATTCTTCAATCAATTGTGGATTCATGCACCTCAACAGGTAAGGGCACCAATCAACAGGTAAGGGCACGTTTTTGTGTGTCAAATGAAGGTGTCAGATTATGGAAGATTTGTTTGAGGGAACAAGAGACGCTTCTGTGCAGATTGGAATACTCTCCAGCGTCTATTAGCAAGCCCAGGACACAAAAGCCTTCTTAACTGTTCCTGATGGTATGGAAAAATGTACTCTTAGAGTAACCCTTGTTACTCGCTTTCTCAACACAGGAATAGAAAGCGGCCACCGACAGAGCTAAGCCTTTTCTGTTTCTTGCTTTTTGGCCGCTGAAATGCAGGTGCAGTTCAGCTTAGCTTCTGCAAATCACCACCTCTCATGAGATACCATACCTTTTATGCATTTTTGGAGTTGGCAGAATTAGAATGCACATGCCTGTCCAATCAAAGTTCTGTGCTAGCACTAAATGAACTTAGCACATCTGCAACTGCCCTACCTGCTCCAGGAATCCAAAAGCAGGTTCCAACCAAGTATTTTATTGCAGCTATAATGAAAAGTGCTCATAAACTAGGCTTTGTCCTTGCTGACGTCTGTGGTTGCAATCCAATCCCTTGTCAACATTTCTTATTCATTGAAATGAAAGCTGTGTTTAACTGCAAATCAAAATGGCTGCCCCCAGAAAATAAATATGGCAGCCTCCATAAAAATTTCAGTACAAGGAACACTGAGTGTGTCACAATGGAAACCTTCAGCATACATGGATGATGACATCACAATGGACCCTTGCTGTTTTTCTCCCTGGTAGCAGCCATGATGCTTCATTCTTCAGTCAGGTGTGGATCCATGCACCTCAACAGGTAAGGGCACCAATCAACAGGTAAGGGCACGTTTTTGTGTGTCAAACGAAGGTGTCAGATTATGGAAGATTTGTTTGAGGGAACAAGTGGCGCTTCTGTGCAGATTGGAATACTCTCCAGCGTCTATTAGCAAGCCCAGGACACAAAAGCCTTCTTAACTGTTCATGATGGTATGGAAAAATGAACTCTTAGAGTAACCCTTGTTACTCGCTTTCTCAACACAGGAATAGAAAGCGGCCACTGACAGAGCTAAGCCTTTTCTGTTTCTTGCTTTTGGCCGCTGAAATGCAGGTGCAGTTCAGCTTAGCTTCTGCAACTCACCACCTCTCATGAGATACCATACCTTTTATGCATTTTTGGAGTTGGCAGAATGAGAATGCACATGCCTGTCCAATCAAAGTTCTGTGCTAGCACTAAATGAATTTAGCACCTCTGCAACTGCCCTACCTGCTCCAGGAATTCAAAAGCAGGTTCCAACCAAGTATTTTATTGCAGCTATAATGAAAAGTGCTCATAAACTAGGCGTTGTCCTTGCTGACGTCTGTGGTTGCAATCCAATCCCTTGCCAACATTTCTTATTCATTGAAATGACAGCTGTGTTTAACTGCAAATCAAAATGGCTGCCCCCAGAAAATAAATATGGCAGCCTCCATAAAAATTTCAGTACAAGGAACACTGAGTGTGTCACAATGGAAACCTTCAACATAAATGGATGATGACATCACAATGGACCCTTGCTGTTTTCCTCCCTTGCAGCAGCCATGATGCTTCATTCTTCAGTCAGGAGTGGATCCATGCACCTCAACAGGTAAGGGCACCAATCAACAGGTAAGGGCACGTTTTTGTGTGTCAAACGAAGGTGTCAGATTATGGAAGATTTGTTTGAGGGAACAAGTGGCGCTTCTGTGCAGATTGGAATACTGTCCAGCGTCTATTAGCAAGCCCAGGACACAAAAGCCTTCTTAACTGTTCCTGATGGTATGGAAAAATGAACTCTTAGAGTAACCCTTGTTACTCGCTTTCTCAACACAGGAATATAAAAGCGGCCACCGACAGAGCTAAGCCTTTTCTGTTTCTTGCTTTTTGGCCGCTGAAATGCAGGTGCAGTTCAGCTTAGCTTCTGCAACTCACCACCTCTCATGAGATACCATACCTTTTATGCATTTTTGGAGTTGGCAGAATGAGAATGCACATGCCTGTCCAATCAAAGTTCTGTGCTAGCACTAAATGAATTTAGCACCTCTGCAACTGCCCTACCTGCTCCAGGAATTCAAAAGCAGGTTCCAACCAAGTATTTTATTGCAGCTATAATGAAAAGTGCTCATAAACTAGGCTTTGTCCTTGCTGACGTCTGTGGTTGCAATCCAATCCCTTGTCAACATTTCTTATTCATTGAAATGACAGCTGTGTTTAACTGCAAATCAAAATGGCTGCCCCCAGAAAATAAATATGGCAGCCTCCATAAAAATTTCTAGTACAAGGAACACTGATCGTGTCACAATGGAACCCTTCAGCATACATGGATGATGACATCACAATGGACCCTTGCTGTTTTCCTCCCTGGCAGCAGCCATGATGCTTCATTCTTCAATCAGTTGTGGATTCATGCACCTCAACAGGTAAGGGCACCAATCAACAGGTAAGGGCACGTTTTTGTGTGTCAAACGAAGGTGTCAGATTATGGAAGATTTGTTTGAGGGAACAAGTGGCGCTTCTGTGCAGATTGGAATACTGTCCAGCGTCTATTAGCAAGCCCAGGACACAAAGCCTTCTTAACTGTTCCTGATGGTATGGAAAAATGAACTCTTAGAGTTACCCTTGTTACTCGCTTTCTCAACACAGGAATAAAAGCGGCCACCGACAGAGCTAAGCCTTTTCTGTTTCTTGCTTTTTGGCCGCTGAAATGCAGGTGCAGTTCAGCTTAGCTTCTGCAACTCACCACCTCTCATGAGATACCATACCTTTTATGCATTTTTGGAGTTGGCAGAATGAGAATGCACATGCCTGTCCAATCAAAGTTCTGTGCTAGCACTAAATGAATTTAGCACCTCTGCAACTGCCCTACCTGCTCCAGGAATTCAAAAGCAGGTTCCAACCAAGTATTTTATTGCAGCTATAATGAAAAGTGCTCATAAACTAGGCTTTGTCCTTGCTGACGTCTGTGGTTGCAATCCAATCCCTTGTCAACATTTCTTATTCATTGAAATGACAGCTGTGTTTAACTGCAAATCAAAATGGCTGCCCCCAGAAAATAAATATGGCAGCCTCCATAAAAATTTCAGTACAAGGAACACTGAGCGTGTCACAATGGAACCCTTCAGCATACATGGATGATGACATCACAATGGACCCTTGCTGTTTTCCTCCCTGGCAGCAGCCATGATGCTTCATTCTTCAGTCAGGTGTGGATCCATGCACCTCAACAGGTAAGGGCACCAATCAACAGGTAAGGGCACGTTTTTGTGTGTCAAATGAAGGTGTCAGATTATGGAAGATTTGTTTGAGGGAACAAGTGGCGCTTCTGTGCAGATTGGAATACTGTCCAGCGTCTATTAGCAAGCCCAGGACACAAAAGCCTTCTTAACTGTTCCTGATGGTATGGAAAAATGAACTCTTAGAGTAACCCTTGTTACTCGCTTTCTCAACACAGGAATAGAAAGCGGCCACCGACAGAGCTAAGCCTTTTCTGTTTCTTGCTTTTGGCCAGCTGAAATGCAGGTGCAGTTCAGCTTAGCTTCTGCAACTCACCACCTCTCATGAGATACCATACCTTTTATGCATTTTGGAGTTGGCAGAATGAGAATGCACATGCCTGTCCAATCAAAGTTCTGTGCTAGCACTAAATGAACTTAGCACCTCTGCAACTGCCCTACCTGCTCCAGGAATTCAAAAGCAGGTTCCAACCAAGTATTTTATTGCAGCTATAATGAAAAGTGCTCATAAACTAGGCTTTGTCCTTGCTGACGTCTGTGGTTGCAATCCAATCCCTTGTCAACATTTCTTATTCATTGAAATGACAGCTGTGTTTAACTGCAAATCAAAATGGCTGCCCCCAGAAAATAAATATGGCAGCCTCCATAAAAATTTCAGTACAAGGAACACTGAGTGTGTCACAATGGAAACCCTTCAGCATACATGGATGATGACATCACAATGGACCCTTGCTGTTTTCCTCCCTGGCAGCAGCCATGATGCTTCATTCTTCAGTCAGGTGTGGATCCATGCACCTCAACAGGTAAGGGCACCAATCAACAGGTAAGGGCACGTTTTTGTGTGTCAAGCGAAGGTGTCAGATTATGGAAGATTTGTTTGAGGGAACAAGTGGCGCTTCTGTGCAGATTGGAATACTGTCCAGCGTCTATTAGCAAGCCCAGGACACAAAAGCCTTCTTAACTGTTCCTGATGGTATGGAAAAATGAACTCTTAGAGTAACCCTTGTTACTCGCTTTCTCAACACAGGAATAGAAAGCGGCCACCGACAGAGCTAAGCCTTTTCTGTTTCTTGCTTTTTGGCCGCTGAAATGCAGGTGCAGTTCAGCTTAGCTTCTGCAACTCACCACCTCTCATGAGATACCATACCTTTTATGCATTTTTGGAGTTGGCAGAATGAGAATGCACATGCCTGTCCAATCAAAGTTCTGTGCTAGCACTAAATGAATTTAGCACCTCTGCAACTGCCCTACCTGCTCCAGGAATTCAAAAGCAGGTTCCAACCAAGTATTTTATTGCAGCTATAATGAAAAGTGCTCATAAACTAGGCTTTGTCCTTGCTGACGTCTGTGGTTGCAATCCAATCCCTTGCCAACATTTCTTATTCATTGAAATGACAGCTGTGTTTAACTGCAAATCAAAATGGCTGCCCCCAGAAAATAAATATGGCAGCCTCCATAAAAATTTCAGTACAAGGAACACTGAGTGTGTCACAATGGAAACCTTCAGCATACATGGATGATGACATCACAATGGACCCTTGCTGTTTTCCTCCCTGGCAGCAGCCATGATGCTTCATTCTTCAGTCAGGTGTGGATCCATGCACCTCAACAGGTAAGGGCACCAATCAACAGGTAAGGGCACGTTTTTGTGTGTCAAACGAAGGTGTCAGATTATGGAAGATTTGTTTGAGGGAACAAGTGGCGCTTCTGTGCAGATTGGAATACTGTCCAGCGTCTATTAGCAAGCCCAGGACACAAAAGCCTTCTTAACTGTTCCTGATGGTATGGAAAAATGAACTCTTAGAGTAACCCTTGTTACTCGCTTTCTCAACACAGGAATAGAAAGCGGCCACCGACAGAGCTAAGCCTTTTCTGTTTCTTGCTTTTTGGCCGCTGAAATGCAGGTGCAGTTCAGCTTAGCTTCTGCAACTCACCACCTCTCATGAGATACCATACCTTTTATGCATTTTTGGAGTTGGCAGAATGAGAATGCACATGCCTGTCCAATCAAAGTTCTGTGCTAGCACTAAATGAATTTAGCACCTCTGCAACTGCCCTACCTGCTCCAGGAATTCAAAAGCAGGTTCCAACCAAGTATTTTATTGCAGCTATAATGAAAAGTGCTCATAAACTAGGCTTTGTCCTTGCTGACGTCTGTGGTTGCAATCCAATCCCTTGTCAACATTTCTTATTCATTGAAATGACAGCTGTGTTTAACTGCAAATCAAAATGGCTGCCCCAGAAAATAAATATGGCAGCCTCCATAAAAATTTCAGTACAAGGAACACTGAGCGTGTCACAATGGAACCCTTCAGCATACATGGATGATGACATCACAATGGACCCTTGCTGTTTTCCTCCCTGGCAGCAGCCATGATGCTTCATTCTTCAATCAGGTGTGGATCCATGCACCTCAACAGGTAAGGGCACCAATCAACAGGTAAGGGCACGTTTTTGTGTGTCAAGCAGAAGGTGTCAGATTATGGAAGATTTGTTTGAGGGAACAAGTGGCGCTTCTGTGCAGATTGGAATACTGTCCAGCGTCTATTAGCAAGCCCAGGACACAAAAGCCTTCTTAACTGTTCCTGATGGTATGGAAAAATGAACTCTTAGAGTAACCCTTGTTACTCGCTTTCTCAACTACAGGAATAGAAAGCGGCCACCGACAGGCTAAGCCTTTTCTGTTTCTTGCTTTTTGGCCGCTGAAATGCAGGTGCAGTTCAGCTTAGCTTCTGCAACTCACCACCTCTCATGAGATACCATACCTTTTATGCATTTTTGGAGTTGGCAGAATGAGAATGCACATGCCTGTCCAATCAAAGTTCTGTGCTAGCACTAAATGAATTTAGCACCTCTGCAACTGCCCTACCTGCTCCAGGAATTCAAAAGCAGGTTCCAACCAAGTATTTTATTGCAGCTATAATGAAAAGTGCTCATAAACTAGGCTTTGTCCTTGCTGACGTCTGTGGTTGCAATCAATCCCTTGTCAACATTTCTTATTCATTGAAATGACAGCTGTGTTTAACTGCAAATCAAAATGGCTGCCCCAGAAAATAAATATGGCAGCCTCCATAAAAATTTCAGTACACGGAACACTGAGCGTGTCACAATGGAAACCTTCAGCATACATGGATGATGACATCACAATGGACCCTTGCTGTTTTCCTCCCTGGCAGCAGCCATGATGCTTCATTCTTCAGTCAGGTGTGGATCCATGCACCTCAACAGGTAAGGGCACCAATCAACAGGTAAGGGCACGTTTTTGTGTGTCAAACGAAGGTGTCAGATTATGGAAGATTTGTTTGAGGGAACAAGTGGACGCTTCTGTGCAGATTGGAATACTGTCCAGCGTCTATTAGCAAGCCCAGGACACAAAAGCCTTCTTAACTGTTCCTGATGGTATGGAAAAATGAACTCTTAGAGTAACCCTTGTTACTCGCTTTCTCAACACAGGAATAGAAAGCGGCCACCGACAGAGCTAAGCCTTTTCTGTTTCTTGCTTTTGGCAGCTGAAATGCAGGTGCAGTTCAGCTTAGCTTCTGCAACTCACCACCTCTCATGAGATACCATACCTTTTATGCATTTTTGGAGTTGGCAGAATGAGAATGCACATGCCTGTCCAATCAAAGTTCTGTGCTAGCACTAAATGAATTTAGCACCTCTGCAACTGCCCTACCTGCTCCAGGAATTCAAAAGCAGGTTCCAACCAAGTATTTTATTGCAGCTATAATGAAAAGTGCTCATAAACTAGGCTTTGTCCTTGCTGGCGTCTGTGGTTGCAATCCAATCCCTTGTCAACATTTCTTATTCATTGAAATGACAGCTGTGTTTAACTGCAAATCAAAATGGCTGCCCCAGAAAATAAATATGGCAGCCTCCATAAAAATTTCAGTACACGGAACACTGAGCGTGTCACAATGGAACCCTTCAGCATACATGGATGATGACATCACAATGGACCCTTGCTGTTTTCCTCTCCTGGCAGCAGCCATGATGCTTCATTCTTCAGTCAGGTGTGGATCCATGCACCTCAACAGGTAAGGGCACCAATCAACAGGCAAGGGCACGTTTTTGTGTCAAACGAAGGTGTCA
>JAKVIS010004836.1:0-13239 GCA_033119425.1 Bufotes viridis
GGCATTATTACTATTGGGGCACTTTTTTTCTACAGTATAGTATTTAGGGGCTTTGGAAAGCACTGCAGACCCAGTATTGGGGGTGGCAGCATGATTCCACTTTGGGTACCAGTATGAGGAGTTTGTGTTGAGAAGGTGGAAATGGTTATGGAAAAGGGAGGAAGCCAAGACTCCCCCATTTGTACCTGGCCTCTGCTTTTGCAAAAAACCTCCCTCTGAGCCACTTCTAAGGGCACAGGGCACACAGGTCTTGCATGGAGGCCCAGTCATTGGTGGTGAAGTTATGCTGTTCCGCAGTGCGAACGACCCGTGCGTGCTGCAGCTGAAACTCCACTATGGCCTGCTGCTGCTCGCACAGTCTCTCCAGCATGTGCAAGGCGGAGTTACACGTGGTGGGCACGTCGCATATGAGGCGGTGAGCGGGAAGGCCGAAGTTACGCTGTAGCGCAGACAGGTGAGCAGCGGCAGGATGTGAACGCCGGAAGCACGCACAGACGGCGCACACTTAATGCAGCAGCTCTGACATGTCGGGGTAGTTGTGAGTGAACTTCTGCACCAACAAATTCAGCACATGCGCCAGGCAAGGGATGTGCGTCAAATCGGCTAGTCCCAGAGCTGCCACGAGATTTCGCCCATTATCGCACACCAACAGGCCGGGCTTGAGGCCCACCGGCAGCAACCACTCGTCGGTCTGTTGTTCAATACCCCGCAACAACTCCTGCGCGGTGTGGGGCCTGTCCCCCAAACATATGAGTTTCAGAACGGCCTGCTGACGTTTACCCCGGGCTGTGCTGAAGTTGGTAGTGAAGGTGTGTGGCTGACTGGATGAGCTGGTGGAAGCAGAGGAGGAGGAAGCCGAGTAGGAGGAGGAGGCTACAGGAGGCAAAGAATGATGCCCTGCGATCCTTGGCAGCGGAAGGACGTGCGCCAAAGATCTCTCCGCCTGGGGCCCAGCCGTCACTACATTTACCCAGTGTGCAGTTAGGGAGATATAGCGTCCCTGGCCGTGCTTACTGGTCCACGTATCTTAGGTTAGGTGGACCTTGCCACAGGTGGCGTTGCGCAGTGCACACTTGATTTTATCAGATACTTGGTTGTGCAGGGAAGGCACGGCTGTCTTGGATAAGTTGTGGCAGCTGGGAACAACATACTGTGGGGCAGCCATCGCCATCAGCTGTTTGAAGCTGTCTGTGTCCACCAGCCTGAATGACAGCATTTCAAAAGCCAGTAGTTTAGAAATGCTGGCATTCAGGCCCAGGGCTCGAGAGTGGCTAGGTGGGAATTTACGCTTTCTCTCCAAAGTTTGTGAGATGGAGAGCAGAACGCTGCCGTGTGACATGGTGGAGATGCTTGGTGACGCAGGTGGTGTTGTCGGTGGCACATCCTCTGTTTGGTGGGCGGCAGGTGCCAACATTCCTCCCGAGGTGGAGGAAGAGGCCGAGGTAGCAGCAGAAGAGGGAGCAGGGGGAGCCAGAGTGAGTTCCTTGCTTTTAAGGTGTTTACTCCACTGCAGTTCATGCTTTGCATGTAGATGCCTGGTCATGCAGGTTGTGCTAAGGTTCAGAACTTTAATGCCTCGCTTCAGGCTCTGATGGCACAGCGTGCAAACCACTCGGGTCTTGTCGTCAGCACATTGTTTAAAGAAGTAACATGCCAGGGAACTCCTTGAAGCTGCCTTTGGGGTGCTCGGTCCCTGGTGGCGGTGGCCAGTAGCAGGCGAACTCTCTTGGCGGCAGCTGTTCTGCTTTTGCCTCGGTCTCACCACTGCCTCTTCCTCTGAACTATGAAAGTCAGTGGCACGACCTTCATTCCATGTGGGGTCTAGGACCTCATCGTCCCCTGCATCGTCTTCCACACAGTCATCCTCCCTGACCTCCTATTCGGTCTGCACACTGCAGAAAGACGCAGCAGTTGGCACCTGTGTTTCGTCATCATCAGACACGTGCGGACCCCGATGAGGTGGTATTCCCATGTCCTCATCATCAGGAAACATCAGTGGTTGTGTGTCAGTCTATTCTATGTCTTCCACCACTAGGGAAGGGCTAGGTGGATTCCCTTGGGAAACCCTGCCAGCAGAGGCTTCAAACAGCATAAGAGACTGCTGCATAACTTGAGGCTCAGACAGTTTCCCTGATATGCATGGGGGTGATGTGACCGACTGATGGGCTTGGTTTTCAGGCTCCACCTGTGCGCTTTCTGCAGAAGTCTGGGTGGGAGATAATGTTGTGAACATGCTGGATCCACTGTCGGCCACCCAATTGACTAGTGCCTGTTCTTGCTCAGGCCTTACCATCCTTAGAACAGCATTGGGCCCCACCAAATATCGCTATAAATTCTGGCGGGTACTGGAACCTGAGGTAGTTGGTTCACTAGGACGTGTGGATGTGGCAGAATGGCCACGTCCTCTCCCAGCACCAGAGGGTCCACTAACAACACCACGACCATGTCCGCGTCCGCGTCCCTTACTAGATGTTTTCCTCATTGTTACCGTTCACCACAATAAGGAAAACATTATTTGGCCCAATGTATTGAATTTAAATTCAGGCCTTTTTTACAGGCACCTAACACTATCTGCCTATTTATTTATGTACCGTATTACACTAATCTAGGCACAGCAGTAACCACAGATTAAGGGGAATATCAATTGTAGGCCTAGTATTCAGGCCCTGGATGAAAGGTATCCTTTTACGGACAGATTTACACTTGGAGATGCACAGTAGCGTGTGAAAAAATATATAGGATTATGCTTTCAGCTCTTGTATTTTAACACTTTGTGTAATATACCCCTTAACGGAAAAAAATACACTTGGAGATTCAAAACAGTGCAAATGTAGAGGATTATGCTGTATTTTAACATTGTAATATACCCTTTTACGGACAGATTTACACTTGTCCTGCAACAGCTGGAACACCAGATTTTTCGGTATTTCTATTTTTGCAACTGAATTTCACCCCAGAAAAAAATATATCCTTTGCCGGACACTATTGAACTTGACCAGCCACTGCTGGGATACCAGATTTAGGGGATTGCTATTTTGGCAATTGAATTTCACCCCAGAAAATTATCTGTTCCTTGGCCGGACACTATTAAACTTGGCCAGCCACAGCTGAAACCACTGATTTACGGTATTGCTATTTTGGCAATTGAATTTCACCCCAGAACAAAATATATCCTTTGCCGGACACTATTAAACTTGGCCAGCCACTGCTGGGACACCAGATTTACGGTATTGCTATTTTGGCAATTGAATTTGACCTCAGAACAAAATACATCCTTTGCCGGACACTATTAAACTTGGCCAGACACTGCTGGGACACCAGATTACGGTATTTCTATTTTTGCAACTGAATTTCACCCCAGAAAAAAATATATCCTTTGCCGGACAGTATTGAACTTGGCCAGCCACAGCTGAAACCACTGATTTACGGTATTGCTATTTTGGCAATTGAATTTTACCCCAGAAAAATTCTATCCTTTGCCAGACAGCAGACAGTATTACACTTGGCTAGTCACAGCTGGAACACCAGATTTAGGGGATTGCTATTTTGGCAATTGAATTTAATCCCTCAAATTAAATATAGAAATTTCTATCCTGAGTTTCTAGTGGTGACAATAAGCACAGCCAAGCCCCTGATGTAGGATATAGCAAAAAAAAAAAAACTAGTATTGATGGACTTGGTGGCAGCTTGTGCTGGTGCACCACAAGACACAAAATGGCCTCTGATCACCCCTTCAGAAAGCAGTAAGAATTCGCCGAACAACGAAAATGAACCCGAACTTTTTTGAAGCAATAGCTTCCACTCCGGGCAGGCCTTCTACTGCTTCATGTTGTCTACGTTGATATTCTTCTGGTGCAGTAGCAATCCCAAAAGGCATGTGTAGCCATCGGTAATGCCCAAAGGGAGTCCAGATTGTAGTGAGATAACTGCTTTTAGTGTCCAGTTTTATTTGCCAGAAGCCACCCTTAGCATCTAAGACAGAACATACTTTTGCATTTGTTAAACTTGGCAGGATTTCCTCTGTAGTTCTACATTTAGACCATACCCAAACATTTTATGGAAGCTGATCATAATGAAAAGGAACTCAGATTCAAGATTCTTGATTAGGACTCTTTACCTAGACGGGGGGAGACCGCACATTAACCCTTAAAAAAAGAGAGCTTTATTGGATTCATCGCCTTCAGACCCTTACCCTGGGTTTACACCTGAGCATTTCTGAGACGCGCGTTTTACGCGCGTATTAAAGCGCGTTTTTGCAAATAGGAAACGCGCGTCATACGCGCGTTCGTGACTCTGGAGACCAATTGAAAAAGCATATCTACACGCGTTCAAACGCGCTGTAAAACGCTCAGGTGAGAACCATGCCCATAGGGAAACATGAGTTTTCTCCTGTTGAGCGTTTTAGCGTAGGAACGCGCTGTAAAATGCGCAAGTGTGAACTGAGGGTTAGACCGTATGGTCTAAATGTAGAATTCAAATGGAATGTGATGCAGTGTTGGATAGATCCTATGCATCTTTTTACTTTGGGAGGGTTTGATACAGCCCAATAGCCCTGTTGCCTCTTTTTATCTTGATCTGTTGCGTGAGATTATTAATGGTGTCATTTAATTTATATTTCTTTCTTGGTTTTGTAATTTTTATGAAATGACTTATATATATTTTTTCTTATTTTTTCTTAGATTTTCTTCAAGCTTATCACAGTGACTCGGAGGACGTCCCCAAGATTCAAGTGTCATTTATTTCAACTATGAGGTATCCATTGGGCACAATATTTACAAATACCTGTTATGGATCTTATGGCTTGGGCTTAATAAGCGCTACAATCTATATAGCAATTGGGGGAGATCTTGGGTCCGGTGGCGTGAGACATGGATAGTGTCTTGCACCCCAGTCCCATAATACGCCAGTGGTGATGATCATGGCTAATGATACAACCATGTGGGCCCCCTCCGTTTTTTGCATTATTGATGCCTTTGTCCACACAAAGAAGTGGGGATGATCAGTGAATCTGATACGACCACTCAGTGGATTGTTTCTACATAAGCCGTTTTGCCCGCTATATCTTTACTACGGGGTTGCCGTTTAGGGTTAATTCCCTTTAAGTATTCACATAGCTGATATGTACCTAATGTTGCCCTATTTTGTGCCATCCCTGTTAGCCACTTAGGTTGTGCGCCCCCCTGTTGGCTGTGGGCTGTTGCTGATACGGTCAGGGCGCTTTGTTAATGCTCCGGCCCTTGGCGGCTGACCCCTCCTCGTTGGTGTGGCGTCTCCTAGGTAACAGTGATGCTTGGCCTTGCCTGGTCTCGCGATAGCCGTTCTCGGCTTGTGCCTGTCGCGTGACTAACTTTGGTCATGTGATGTGTCATGTGCCGGTGGGCGCCTCTAGGTAAAGCTGACGCTGGCCTTGCCTAGTCTCACGATAGCCGTTCTCGGCTTGTGCCTGTCGCGTGACTAACTTTGGTCACGTGATGTGTCATGTGCCGGGGTGGGCGTCTCCTGACTTCGGCTGGCTGCGCGTCTTGTTGCTAGGCTCTCGAGCATGCGCACTGTAAATGATTAGATGCGGATCTTGGCGTATTCTCTCCTAGTCGTGTGTGTAAGTGTTTTTGATACAAATTCGATACAGCCGTTGTTTTTAATTTCACAGTATGACACAGGTCTGACATCACTGATCAATTTACACTAATATGCCAGTATTGGATGATATGGAAACTTTTTAACCTATGTATTTTGTACTATTTATACACAAGATAATTCTCTATGTATCACCTTGCTTTTTGCATTTGAATATGACTTTATTCACGTATTATGATTGATTTGTATGTATAATTACTATTTAATTAGCACATTGCATGATGGGTATATATATGCCTGAATGACACTATTTTTTGTGCTTGATAAAGACCACAATGAGTGGTTGAAATGTCGCAGAAGGGTTAATAAAGGGTCCACCTTTCACTTTATTCTTGGAGTGCTGCCTGATCTTTGGACAACTATTTATATTTATATATATATACACACAAATGCTGGGCACATACAATAAATTTACATACACCCAGTCCGAAGGCTGAGACCCTTGTGGTGCCTTCCAATTGATGCAGGAGGAAAGTGCAGTAATTTATCTACTGGTTACCTGTTATTACCCTAAAAAAACAAGAATAACTGTTTGGGTGTGTGGTGCGGGCTAGCCTGCAGGGCAGCACAACGGCTTACAATTTTACAAGGCTCTGCAGAATTCCCCCTCCCATAACTGGTCCCTGTAGCTCGTGACTGAGTATTCCTCATGAGCAAAATGCCAGCCTGGCTTGAGTTTGTGGAAAGTTTATCAGCTCTCCAGGGTGAAAAGTCACTTCAAGTTATGTCGGGCATTTTCATGAGTGTATATAATACCTGATCATATTATAGTCAAAATGGACGCTCATTGTCTTTTAAGAGACAGACTGAACCAAAGTTACAAAGTTTTGCTGTATGGCTGAAACAGGCCAACATGAGGTCATGCCGAGTTCAGTTTGTGTAAAAGTTTATACTGAAAACAGAGAACATTGTATTTTAAAAAGTTATTGCCACAGATGTGGGCTTATCTATAGGGAGTACACTGGATTATCCAGACATGTCCGTCTGAAGAGAACAAGGCCCACTCATATCATTGTGGTCCATAGATCAACAGTGTAAGAAACACTCAGAGAGACGCCTAGAGGTCTGTCTTTAGTTGTTTAAAAGTTGTCCAAGTAAATCCCTATCTCTGATTTACGACGACGAGGGTCAAATGTATATAATACAAGACTGCCATAGCTAACTCTTTATAGTATGGTACTAATAGCTTGCACAACAGTGCCATCTGGAGACAGACGGATATCATTACACCATCCTCCATAGTCGCATTATGGGTAAATACAATCTCATAGGATCATTACCATATGAGCGTATGATTGGAAGATCTTAATCCAGGAGGATGTGACATGAGATAAGGGGGGAAACAAGAAGACTCATAAGCAAAGAAGAAAAACATTCCAAGATTCCAGGATTCAGCATCGTCATCATGATCATAGCCAGAACACCCAAGAGATAGGGGTCTATCAATATGAAAGTCATGGTGAGACATGGGATGATGGACCACCCAGCTTTCCTAGGAGCAGAAGTGTGATTCCTACTAGGACTTGGTAAGAGACATAAAGAATGATATTTCATTTTATTAAGACTAATTGTATAATGTGGGTGAAATCCATGGGCGTAGCTATAGGGGGTGCAGAGGTAGCAGTCGCTACCGGGCCCAGGACCAAGAGGGGGCCCAAAGACCCTTGTGCCTCATAAGAAGACACACAAAGCACTGAGGGAAGGGGGGCCCAAGCTGAACTCTTGCACCAGGGCCCATGAGCCTTTAGATACGCCCCTGGTGAAATCATATCACCCAGATTGGCGAATACATAAACACATTAATTAATTGATCATCTCCATAATGAGATGTGGTCTTAGGATATTGTAAGGCTTCATTCTACCTGCAGAAGAATCAAGACTCATAATCTAGCAAAGTATTATATGATTGTATATATATATTGATAGTAGCATTCTTCGCCAAGCTAGGTGATAAATTCCCACTGGAAAGACTTGTTCCAAGTTCTTCCCATTTCTGTTGTTTGTCTTAATAGTCTAACCAAGTCATATATGTGAAAATAGCCCGGGATGGGGCGGAAGGATACAGTTATCTCTTCTAAGTTATATCCTTGGATGGATTTGCCCATTCTTGAAGTCATGTGAGGTGTAGTTGGTTAGAGGGGGGCAGAATGTATTCACCATTCCATATTGATGTCTAGGATTAGACATGCCCGTCCTGATATCATGAGGTTTCCTCTGGACAGAAGTGATGTATATAATTTAACTTCTTGTTTTGATATCCTAACCAAATAATAGCTTTGTTATAATGTGACAAGTTGCTTCTACCCACATGTATTGATAAGCTTATATTGCTTTATATCGATGATATCATTGTGTTTATTTACTTATTTTAAGTTTGTAATGCTTTATATTAACGTTGTATATATTCATTGGCATATATCATTGTATTTATTTACTTATTTATGCTTATAATCAATAAATCTGCATATTTATATATTTGTGTATTATTATTTAATGTCAAAACTAGATCTTTAGCATTAATGTCATCTCACGTGAAAAGAACTTATTATCTGAGGAAATAGTCGGCCTCATGATGTGAATTGTATCGATTGGGTTATCTACAATTCACCAGGTCATGATATCTCTGTGACCATAATTAATAATTCTTAATTGAATTATTATAAACCTGACAGTTATGGAGTCCCTGCAATGGACAGTAGCAATACTTGTGGCCTGACACAGAGACCCTAACTAACTACAGGCCTGGTCTCAGTCTCTAGGCGCCAACACTGTGATGAGGTGCGTGCACAATCTTACCAACCCGGATTTGCTCTGCACCCGCTGGTGACTCTGAACAGAACAAATGCCTCTCCAACAAGCATGCGATCCTGCAGTTTATGTAGCTTTGCTCCTCAGCTATCATCAGCATTCCTGGAAGCAATCCTCCTTCCTTTGGATAGAATCAGGGTCTTGGACACGATCAGCTAAACTTAGCTGGTGCTCTGGTTACTAAGGGATGCTCCCACACCTGGATTACGTCAGATCCTCTGCTGACACAGTTCCTTAGTCTCAGCTTCCTCTAAGATGTCTGCTCCCTTTTTCTTCCTCTCCCAACTGCGTGTGTAACTCCACCTCTCATGAATATGGAATTATGCAGTCTGTAGCTGTGTTTAGGAAACAGCGGCATCTTGTGGCCAAACAGCAGAATGTCAGTCCAGATCATTTAATTTAATCTACACAAACAGTTTTCAGGCAAGGAGAGCTGTTTCTCCATCTCACAAAGCCACTTTAGGGGGCAGTATTAATACTTGGGGCAGTATAGAGGCATTATTACTACTGGGGTCACTATAGCATCATTATTACTACTAGGGGCATTTTTTCTATAGTTCAGTATTTGGGGGGCATTGGGTAGCACCCTGGACACAGTATTGGGCGTGGCAGTATGATGCCGCTGTTGCAATTAGTACGGAGAGTTTGTGTTGAGAAATGGGATATGCTGTAGAGATGTGGGGACTTCATTCACTGTGCATCTTCATCAGCCCAGAGACTCCATGTGGCCACTGTGACCTCAGTCATTGCTGTCACGCCCACCTGCTGCCTCTCAACCCACATGACTTAAAGGGGTTATCCCATGACTAATGTAAAAAAGGAAAATCAGACATTATATAGGACATGACAACCTCTTTGTAACAAAGCTAGAACCAGCCCTGCACCTCACATGGGTCCAGAGATCTCCACATTGACTGGTCTTCTAGATTTATATCAAGCTGGCGGCTCAAGAGGGCGTGTCTTTTCTGCTGCAGCTCAGGGGACGTATCTATGCTCTCCTATTACAACTCACAACTCAGACTAGACAAAGAGATAAGAAAATATACAGCAGGTGGCGCTATACAGATACATTTTATTAAATAACTCAGTGGCTATGTTACATTTTTAATTACATGCAATACAAAAGTATTCAGATCCAGGGGCAGGTTTGTAAACTATAAAATATTTTTCATGGGAAAACCCCTTTAAGTCGGGTCTTTCCACCCGTAAACGTGCCTGCTATATCTTTTCTAGTATGTTGAGTGTGTAGACTTTTGCAACATGGCTTGTATCCATTGCTTGAGTGCACTTAAAATAGAAAAAAACTGCAGATTTATAGATTGTCTTCATCAAAAACGTTCTACCATTTTGGCCATAAAGTACAAACCTGTCTCCATGGTTACAGACTACAGACAACCCTGTGTAGTCAGATTGTGCCGTTGTGTGTTACTCTGCCCCGTCAGACAGCAGAAGAGAGGGAACTGCACATGATCAGACAGAGTTTGTATCTGTGGAGACACATGGGTCTGTGTAGGAGCTGTGTACACAACGCGGGAGATGTGTCATGGAGGCTGTTCATATTTTATGCCGTACAGTCATGTGACGATGTGTTTTCGTTCCTCTGTTCGAGTGAACTCTTTGGTTACTGCTTCGTAGAATTTCCCAACCAAGACTCGGCTGCCAGGTGCCTGGTGAACGTAAACGGGAAACTGGTACCCGGCGCCAACCCTGTGAGTACGAGGAGTGTCAGCACCAGGGGAAGGAGCACTTAATGTAAAACTGACACTGTCCTAGCGAATGTTGAAGCGCAGGGGGTGGAGCATAAAAACTGAGGCTCCCTGTCATGCTTATGGTTGCCACATGGCCAGTATCTCACCGGCAAGGCCGGTAATTTAGAGGCCCTGCCAGTAATTCTTTTTACCGGGCAATGTTAATTGTCTTTAATCAGGATTAAGGATCCATATTTGGAGCGATCCGAAACGCATCGATGATGCAATGCTGCTACTGATGGTTTTTTATACGTGCACAGGATTAAAGTCTTTGAAACTGGTGAAGCTGGACCCGTGCTTTTGCTCTCTACTGATTCCAAGTGAACGCCTTGGCTCCTGGCGAGGTCCGAGCTCCTACACTCCCTAGGTGAGCGCACCATTCCTCTTGTGTGTTTTCCAATGTTTATTGTCGGTATTTTCCTTTGTGGACTGCTACTAATGAGCGCTTCAATTGTGGAGAGCTTATTAGTGCAGCCTTTACCAAACCACCTCCTCCCCTGGGTTAATAAAAAAAGAAAAGAAAAATCACTAATCTCCGCCATTTGCTCGCGCTGCTGACTGGATGTGCAGGACAGGACTTGGGAGACGTCATCACGCTGGAGCGCAGGTCCTGTCCTGAGCTTCCAGTGAGCAGCGAAAGTTCACCGCAAAGCGAGCAAATGGAGGAGGTAAGTGTTTTTTTTTTTTTGGAGAAGCAACCTAGGGGCACTAATGGAGGCATTATTCTTTTTTTTTTATCATTAAATGTTTATTGAAGGTTTTTTTTTTTTCAATAAATAACAAGGTACAATACAGAGTCGCCAGACTTCAAATGTAGTTTTAACAAGGAAAAAACCACGTAATGTATACAACCCAAAGAAACAGTAATTTTTGGATCTCCAACATTAGATGCGCTAATGTGGACCAGACATTTGGTGCGGATCTAGGTATGGCAGTGGAAAGTGTTCCAACCAAATGCTCCAAGATTTCAAAAAGGAGCTGTTTTTCCTTTTTCAGTATGCATTTAGCCCTTCATAAATGCAATGGGTCGATGTCATTTCTATAACATTACCTATAGATGGGGTTAGAGTAGATTTCCAGTTTCTAGCTAATAAAAGCTTAGCGGTTAATAATATATGACAGATCATTTTGCATTGAAAAGATGGGACCCGATCTATGCCCAAAGAAAGTAGTGTGAGCCGCGGTGAGAGTTTGAGATTTGTAGTTGTCACAGTTTGAAGTAATTGTTCTACTTCTAGCCAATAGGAAGTAATTACATCACAATTCCAAAATACATGGCATAAGTTGCCAGGAGACCTATGGCATCTCCAACACTTATTCTCTACATTCGGGAAGATTTGACTCTATCTGGCAGGAGTAAAGTACCATCTTGTCAACAGCTTGTGGTAGCCTTCTAAGAGCAAGCCAAGGACCTGAGGGTATAGTTTATAGCTAACTGTCTGAGAAAGATTGTTGTAGGTCTTTTTCCTAATTTAGCATGTGGACTATTTTAGAGAAAGAAAGATCATTCAAAATGTTCCTATATAACATTCTCGTGGGGGTGTGTAGATCCCCTTTCGGTGTAAACAGGAGGGTATATATATAAGGCCAATGGAATGGAGACCTTCCTGATGGGGAGGTCTTTCAGTGTTTGACAAATACAGAGATATTCAAAATGCTTAATACCAGGAATAGCATATAGGCCTTGTAAAGTAGAGAAAGATTCCTCCCCATCATAGAAGTCCCCAATAAGACACCCCCCCCCCCCTCGTTTCCATGAGGTCACAGAGAAGTTTGGTATAAGGTATTCTAGCACTTCTATAGGTATGGGGACCTCTTTTTTGGCAACCGAGTGTTGCGTCTTCCTGATCACCGAAAGCCATGTTTGAACCAAGGCTTTTAAAGATAGGGGCCACAGGCAAGGGCGTTTCGGATCAAGAGCATGGGCCAAGAGAAGCATGCCCAGGGCTTTCTGAACCTTTTCTACTTCAGTCCAACCTAATCCATTTTCTCGCCTGCACCAATATCTAAATTTTTTAAATATAATTGTCTCATAGTATACTTAAAGATTTGGTACCCCTAGCCCTCCGTTTCCCCTATGTGAGAATAATATGGAAGCCCAAATAAAGGATAACATTTGATTCCTACATTTCCGTAGTAATACCTGCGGCAAAGGAAGAGGGAAGGTACGAAAATAGTACAATAGTTTCGGCAACACCATCATTTTGTATATCATAATACGACCCATCCATGATAGCTCTATTTTCGAATACTTATCAAGTTCCGACTGCAAGGATTTGAGCAGGGTGTCATAGTTGCAGGAGAGAAGCCTGGACATAGGGAAACACAATTGGATACCCAAGTAGGTTATGGAGGATGAGACCCACTGAAAAGGAAACTCTTTTGTAATCACCTCCTTCAGCTGGCATTGGGTTAGAGGGGGAGGTGAATAGACCACAAAAAGAATGCTATTTGTTCAGTCGTAGGTTGTGGCGTCGAGGGATCTAGCTTTAAATTATATAATTTAGTGTAGTACGTACTAAAAGCTTCTGCTATGTCTTTAGGGTGGTAAAGTTTGGTAACCCCATCCCCAGCCAAGATGAACTGTACATTAGATTTCTGCACTATAGGTTTAACCTACTAGGTTTATTGTAGGATTGATAATGAGAACTGTGCAGGGAGGTGAGCTGACGCTCGTAATCCATTTGCAGAATGGAATGAATTTCGTGGCGGAGAGACATCAATGACCGGTGTAAATCCAATGAGGGATTATCCCGTAGCATACCCTCTACTTTAGTACTGTAACTTCTAACAAAAGTGAAGTTAGTTCTGCCTCCCTAAGCTTCTTAGTGTGAGCTTTGTTTTAGGAGAATTCCCCTCATTGTGGCTTTATGGGCCTGCCAGAGGAGGAAAGGGTCAATGTCATCTACTTTATTGTGAAGGAAATACTCCTGTAAGGCAGACTCTGTTTGATCTTTATATTTGGGATGTCTAAGCAAATACACATTATTCCTCCAAGACCGATGCGGGGAGGAAGTCAGGGGATATGGAAACGGAGCAAAAATCG
>JAKVIS010004837.1:0-13206 GCA_033119425.1 Bufotes viridis
TCTACTGAGGAACTGAAAAAAGATTTGTCAGATGCGGGTACTGAAGTTTCAGCTTAGACAATAAGGCGCACACTGCGTAATGAAGGCTTCCATGCCAGAACTCCCAGGCCAACCCCCTTGCTGTCTCCAAAGAATAAGAAGAGTCGACTGCAGTATGCCAAAAGTCATGTGGACAAACCACAAAAGTTTTGGGATAGTGTTCCGTGGACTGATTAGAGCTGTTTGGGCCCATGGATCAACGCTATGTTTGGAGGAGGAAGAACAAGGCCTATGAAGAAAAGAACACCTTGCCTACTGTGAAGCATGGCGGGGGGTCAATCATGCTTTGTGGCTGTTTTGCTTCTACAGGTACAGGGAAGCTTCAGCGTGTGCAAGGTACCATGAATTCTCTTCAGTACCAGGAGATATTGGATGAAAATGTGATGCAGTCCGTCACAAACCTGAGGCTTGGGAGACGTTGGACCTTTCAACAGGACAATGATCCCAAGCATACCTCCAAGTCCACTAGAGCATGGTTGCAGATTAAAGGCTAGAACATTTTGAAGTGGCCATCGCAGTCACCAGACTTAAATCCGATTCAGAACCTCTAATGGGACTTACCCTGGGTTCAGACCTGAGCGTTTCTGAAATGCGCGTTTTACACGCGTATTTGTCGCACGTTTTTCGCGCGTTTTTATGCGCGTTTTTGGCAATAGTAAACGCGCGTTTGACGCGCGTTTGTGTGATTGACTGCAGTGTTGTCCAATGACCAAATATCCCTGTCTATATGAAGTTTGGCCAATCAGAGCTGGAGTTTGGCCTTTCCAGCATGTTGCAAATTCTTAAACGCGTTTTCAGTGTCAAAAATGCGCAAATTACAAGCGTTGCGCGTTCCCATTGAAGTCTATGGGCCAAAACGCGCGACAAACGCCCAAAAAAAAGCTCAAGAACTTGATTATGAGTCGGGCGTTTTTCAGCGCGTTCGAACGCGCTGTAAAACGCGCAAGTGTGAACTTAGGGTTAAAGAAAGCAGTTGCAGCGCGCAAGCCTAAGAATGTGACTGAACTGGAGGCTTTTGCCCAGGAAGAATGGGCAAAGATACCCGTAGATCGCTGCAAGACACTTGTGTCAAGCTATGCTTCACGTTTAAAAGCTGTGATAACTGGAAAAGGATGTTGTACTAAGTACTAAGATTGAATGTCACTTGGGGGTTGAATAAAACTGATAATGATGTGAGCACAGAAAAGACATTTGTGGTTATTTCATTATAAATGTTATGTTATATTTGTCTGACTTACAAGTGTCTCTTTGATTTAATTGTAAACAAGATGACTGAAATGATCAAAATCAATGTCAAACTGGCCAAAACACTCAATATCAGTGGGGGTTGAATAATTTTGAACACAACTGTATACATGATTCTCATTGACTTATATTGTCCCCTGGTTTCCATATTCTATCTCACAATTTCTAACTATATTATCAGTGTTGTCTAAATGCCGTTTAGGACATTGATTAGTGTCCACATGGTGGGGCGCATCGCTTTATCACTATGATCATCGCAGGATGTCTGCGTATTCTGATGTGCTCTCCTTGTTATTCACCGTCAGCCTATGGAGCGCTCGCTGCGTTCCAATAATTTGAGTGTGAAACCACTTCCTCTCGGTGGAGCGCAAGGGACACGTGTCTTCGGTGTGCGTACAAGCCCACCCCCGCGCGGATGTTCCACATGCGGACATTATTTAAAATCAAGAAGCGACCTGTTACTACAGCGCATCCATATCAGGTGGAACACATCGTGATGGCCATGGCAGTTTCATATTTATTGTTCACGTGAGAGGTCCCTGTGACCACCAATTGCTTTTTACTGAACATGATCTTTATGCATCGGGCCTCCGGCAATCGTGCTAACTATAACATACTAACCGAATGGTGGCTCTATGGGTTTTGAGGCCGGCTGTTTTCATGTATTCATCAAACCTTATATACACTGGGTTTTCCCCTATAAAAGGTGTTGAGCTTTGATATGTTTTGAGCCTCTTGTATACTTATCATTACTGGCTTAAATATGTGTATCCAGCTTCTTTATGTACCAGGCTTAAATGATTGCTACTTGAGAATTTAGTTATCTGGGTAATTTACAAGCAGAGATTTGATGATCTTTTATCTACGCTTGGCCAGTAGTCAACTATATATGTTCAGCTTTGATTTTTGAAACCAATATCTGACTGCCTCACGTGCTTTAACTGCTTGCAGATTCATAGGCATATCATTAATCTATAATTGTTGACTCTATATTTGTCGATGTCTATCCAGTGGACTGATAACTGTGACGATCATGTTTTTTTTAAATCTTTGTCATTTACATGTTAAGTGTGCTAACAGAGGCCTCACGTATTAACAATAGGATGTTGGGACCAATTATTATTTATCAATTTATCACTGTTGATGCTTTGCCCCATCTCTTCCCTGATGAACCAAAGATTGGGGAAATGTGTTGGGACTGTGTAGGGCAATAAGAGGGTTAGACAGGGCAGGTCCCGGACCATAGGCCAATCACCATCAGGGTGTTCCTGTGGGCTGAGGTATTAGTAAGAGATTGAGTAGGGATATCTCTCACTAATGTGTTATACCCGCCCTCCCCTCTGAGTGTTTATGTGTATAACTGGTGGTGGTTTGGTTCATTTTTGTCTATTATAATTTATAGTCACATGAAGTGATTTAATATTTAAGTAGGGAATAAAAGTTGAGGATTGTGTTGACCAGACTCCTGGCTGGCTACTGAGACTGGACTTGGTGGAAGACAGGGTGGTGCTTAACTGACTGGAAGCATTATCTGCTGCAATCCAACCGACCACCTAGTTGGTTGGATTGCAGCAGACAATTCAACCGACCACCTGGTCGCACTAGTCTGACTTCAAGAGTGGTGTCTTGCGCCGCCCTGCAAACTGGGACATGAAGCTAGGCATCGTGGATGATTGTTTTTCTTAGGCAGCAGGCACAGTTTCAAGGCGCCCAGGGCCACAGCCTCTGCGTGCACCATAAGCATCACAGCCTCTTCCTCATCCCTTATTGCTCGCCTTCTTCAATTTAAATGTTATATATGCTTGAAAATATGTCACACGTAAAGTAGCGTAGGATTTGGAAGTGTATCTGCAAAAAAATTTAAAAAGGTATTTGGATTGTGGAAACGTCACACAGGAGATATCCCGCAGATAATGTCAATGCTGTCACCAGCGGCTAATAAAAAATTACAGGGAATGTCACAGATATTTGGGATGAGGAAACGTTATACAGGAGAGGTACCATGGGTAATGTCACTGTTCGCATGGTCTACGGAAAAAGTACACTGTATGTCACAGATAAAAATGTTATGTGCACACGTTACACTAGAGATGTGTCCCTGGTAATGTCACTGTCAGAAGCGTACACCGTCTATTGAAAAAGTACACTGTATCTGACTGATAAATTTTTGTAAACGCACACTTTACACTGGAGATATTCCCTTGATAATGTCACTGTCAGAAGTGGACACCGTCTATAGAAAAAGTACACTGTATGTCATTGATACATTTTTTAAAACACTCACGTTACACTGGAGATATTCCCCTGGTAATGTCACTGTCAGAAGCGGACACCGTCTATTGAAAAAGTTCACAGGATGTTACAGATATTTTTGGGACGCGCACACTTTACACAGGACTTGTGGCGCAGATAATTTAACTGTCCGTAGAGGCCTATTAGACGCTATTTAGCGCAGAATGCGCAAAAAAATTATATTGCTGCTGCCACACACAATACTTTTGGGTCTTTGAAGAGTTTTTCTAATAAAACTAGTGCAATATCGCTCCCTACACTGTCTGTCCCTTCAGCTCTCCCTGACTAAGACTGAGCCGAACATGCGCCATGGGGTGCTATATAGCACCCGATGATGCTTTCCGGCCAGCCAATCACTGTAATGCCAGTAACCAACATGGCTACGGTATTACAGTGAGGGCAGTACTTACCAGGACGTTTATTTAATGTGCGGGAAGAAGACTCGAGCATTGCTCTGTGGCACAACAGTATGGGTTTATTAGCTCAACTACAGAAATGCAGTTTTTCAACGCAAAATTTTAATACAGTTTTTTCAGCGTTGTATGCAAATGTGCTCTGTGGCACAACAGTACGGGTTTATTCCCCCAAATACAGAAATGCAGTATGTCACCCCAAAAATGATAAAACAGGTTTTTCAGCTTCAGCATTGTATGCAAACGTGCTCTGTGGTACGACAATACGGGTTTATTCCACCAACTACAGAAATACACCCCAAAATTATAAAATAGGTAATGTAGGGGGACTTCATCTGCCAGAAAAAATGAATTTTTCCTCCACTGAGCTTCCAAAAAATAATTAGACTGATGTCCCTGGCAGGCTTGCATACATACAGGTCACATGCAGTTCCATAGACATTGCAGTTGCTAAAATGGCCGCCGACCCCCACCTCAGTAACAGATGGATTAAAAATTATTTTTCAGTATCACTGGGCTCAGGGCTGGGTACAAATATATAGCATAACACCCTCAATAATTGCTGTAGTTTGAAGATTTAACACCACCAAGTTCAACAGATTTCTTCCCTAATCTCTCCCTAAGAGCACCAGCAACAACCTGTCCCTACACTAAGAACAGCAGAGTGACGTGTGGCGCTACGTGACTCCAGCTTATATAGAGGCTGGGTCACATGCTGCACTTAGCCAATCACAGCCATGCCAGTAGTAGGCATGGCTGTGATGGCTTCTTAGGGCAAAGTAGTGAAACGCTTGTCGATTGGCTGCCCTGCAGCCTTTCAAAAAGCTGGATGAAATCCCCGAACAACAAACCCGAACTTTTAAAGAAATGTTCGGATTCGGGTCTGGGTGCGGAAAACCGTAAAGTTTGGTACGAAGCCGAACTATACAGTTCTGGTTCGCTCAACTCTACTCCCAAGTATAAGCAAAGAAATTACTAATCCCAGAAAAGAGACAGAGGGATATAAAACTTAAACTTTATTCAATACAAATCTAAAAAACCGCGCTACACACGGAAACATACAGTCAGTATAAACTAATGGACAGCAGCACTGCCAGGGCCAAGTAATTGAAACAACATAAAGAAAGGAACGTTCTCACCAGTCAGTAGCTGTAAACACTGTACAGTAGATGCTCCAAATGGTTATTCATATAGACCTCATGTAAGTTGCCAGTACGGTGGATTAGAACTGAGTAGAACTGGTACGAAAGGGGTCATATAATAAACGGATCTTCACTATTTTTATTTCCTTAACAAGTTGCAGAATACCCTTGAATAGTGGATATCTGCAGACCTTGGGTTCCTTAGGAAAAGGACAAGATGGAGTAACTGCTCTTTGACTCTCTGCTACTACGCACAGTATTAATCCTGCCTTCTTGAATTGACAAATGCCCACAACACTATAGAGACTTGCTGCGGTTTGGACTTATTATGGACTGGTGATATAACTCCTTATTATCTACTCCCTCTATACAGCCCCCATCGGACAGACTATCAGTAGATTTGGCTTTCGATACCACCTCTATGCTGACGACACCCAACTATACACTTCATCCCCTGACATCACCCCTGCGTTACTGGAATACACCAGTAACTGTCTGGCAGCTGTATCTAACATCATGTCCTCTCTGTATCTAAAACTGAACCTCTCAAAAACTGAACTTCTTGTCTTTCCCCCATCTACTAACCCACCTAAACTTGATATTTCAATTTCAGTCTGCAGCACTATCAGAACTCTTGTGCAACATGCCTGTTGTCTTGGGGTCACATTTGACTCAGATTTTTCCTTTGGTCCCCATATTCAATCACTTACACGCTCTTGTTGTCTGCACTTCAGGAATATCGCCAGAATCCGCCCTTTTCTTACGGTGGAAACGGCAAAAACTGTTGTTGTTGCCCTGATTCATTCTCGTTTTGACTACTGCAATGCATTACTAATCGGTCTTCCTCTCACTAAAGTCTGTTCTAAATGCTGCAGCCAGGCTTATCTATCTATTCAACCGCTACACTGATGCTACTAGTTTGTGCCAGTCACTTCACTGGTTGCCCATCCACCACAGAATACAGTTCAAACTTCTCACCCTCACCCACAAAGCTCTCCACAGTGCTGCACCTCCATATATCTCCTCCCTCATCTCCATCTACTATCCTACTCATGCTATCCGTTCTGTTAGTGACATAAGATTAATAACCTCCATAATTCGGACCTTTCACTCCCGTCTTCAAGACTTTTCTCGAGTTGCACCTACTCTCTGGAATACTGTGCCGGGGAAATTTAGGTCAATTCACAACTTCTGCACTTTCAAACATGCCTTAAAAACACATCTTTTCAGGTAGGCTTATCAAGCCTCCTAAAATGACTTTCCCAGGACTAAACCTCTCCCCCACCAACTCCTCTGGCCTAAGCACGATCCTTTAGTAGTCCCAAACCCAAAGCAGATCACTACTGTCAGTTCAATAATGGCTCAAATCCTACTTATCACAATCAACTACCTTATGTGTCACCCCCCATTCCTCATAGATTGTAAGCTCTTGCGAGCAGGGCCCTGACTCCTATTGTTTCAGCTGTATATTAGCCAGTTACTTTTGTTTTGTACATGAACTCTATGAATTTGTAAAGCGCTGCGGAATATGGTGGTGCTAGATAAATAAATATTAATATTATTTATTATAATGTAGATTGGAGTATCATTCACAGAGACCTAAGGCTGATTACTGGATAAACGAGTTCACCGGGTCAGTGATAGGCTGAAGTAACATCCAATGGAGAGATGACAAAATATCAGCTTCAGTGTAGATAGGAGTCAGGAGCAACTCATCCTAAATGACCTTAGCCAGGGATGGGGTCTAGCCTTGCCCTGCCTATCTACACAGAGCACCTGCCACAAAAGGGGCGACCCTGTCCGGTAGAGATGTCGCAAACGTAAAATTTTCCCTTCGTGAACGGTGAACACAAACTTCCGCAAATTTTTGCGAACGGGCGAACCAGGCGAACCGCCATAGACTACAATTGGTAGGCGAATTTTAAAACCCACAGGGACTCTTTCTGGCCACAACAGTGATGGAAAAGTTGTTTCAAGGGGACTAACACCTGGACTGTGGCATGCCGGAGGGGGATCCATGGCAAAACTCCCATGGAAAAGTATGTAGTTGACGCAGAGTCGGGTTTTAATCCATAAAGGGCATATATCACCTAACATTCCTAAATTGTTTGGAATAACATGCTTTAAATCATCCAGTGTGTGTATACGATCAAGTATGATGTTGTATTGATCAGGTAGTGTAAGGGTTATGCCTGCTTTACAGTGACAGACCAAACTCCCCGTTTAACGCACCGCAAACAACTGCAAACAGTCCATTTGCACAACCGCAAACTCCCCATTTGCACAAGGTTGAATACCAAGCTAGCCATGTCCCGTTCCTTGTCCTCACTGACGTCATTGAAGGTCTATTCCTCCACCTAGCCACGTACAACACCAAGGGTCCCCGAAAGGTGACAACAAGCCCCCTGGGACGCCTGCTGTGGTTGGTCTTCCACCTCCTTAAAGCCACCTTCCTCCTCTGACTCCTTTTTCTTCAGACTACTCTCTCTGCGTTGCCGCAGGTCCAGCAATCGACGACGACAAGGCTGCTTCTGGTGATAATGGTGACCACAACTCCTCATGCTCATCTACGGCCTGATCCAGCACTCTTCACAGGGCACGCTCCGCAAAAAGTGAACAACTGAATGCAATCGCAGGCAAAACTGAATGGCTTTGCCTGTGAAATCGCACAGTTTTCACTGAACGCATCCTCAATGCATCCGGACCTAAGGCTCCATTCACACATCCGCAATTTTTGTCCACATCCATTCCGCAATTCTGCGGGAATGAATGCGGACCCATTCATTGTGAATGGGGCCAGAGGTGATGTGGAGAGCACACTATGTGCTCTCAGCTTCCGCATTTGCGAACCGTGGCCCCGAACTTCCGGATTTCATCCCCGAAACATCCGGCTGCGGTACACGCGCCAACTTTCCTGTACCGCTCATCCAATCACGCAATGCGATGATATATGACGCGCATCACGTAACGTGTGACGCGCATCACATGGAACGCAGTGCCGAACAGCACCATGCTCCATCGAGCGTGTGGCACACTGAAGGGGCAGGCTTAGTGATTGTCAGGAGGTGGGCTGGATGCCTAGCAACCAGGAAGCTACGGGTGGAGCTCCAGCCTCCTCAGCTGCTGCGCTTCTGTAGCCACGTGCGCCAAGTAGAAGAAGGAGGTATATATTCGCTGGAAACCAGCCTGTCACCGAGACAATGCCCACGGCGATAAGTAAAGTGTGGGTATTCACCCACAACCTCCCGCAAGTCTTGATCCATCATAAGAATACCCCAATTTCTGCGCACAACTTCTCGAATCTCAACCACTGCCTGGTCATTCGTGGTAATTAGGCGGATGAGTTTAGGGGTTTGTGCATGACTAGGTCTAGGGGTAAGGAGATTAGTTCTATTTTCTTGTAAAGCTGACCTAAATGCCCCTCTCAAGACCTTCTCTGGGTACCCATACAGGGAAAAAATAACGCGTAAGTCGTCTGCCTGCCTGATGAATTTCCGTTTGGTGGAACATCGGAGGTACTGTCCTTTTGGGGGTGGCTGCTCTCCTACCTAAGCAAAATATTGGTGGAGGTTGGTTTTCTATACACAGACGTGTCTAACTCACCTCCCTCAGTTTTGGTGATAAATACATCAAGGAAAGGCAAACCCCGAATATTGGCCTGACACGTAAAGCATAGACCAATACAGTTGTCATTCAGCTCTTCCACCAGTGACTTAAAGGAGACATCATCACCGTTGATCATCACCATCAATGTATTGCGCCCACAGTCCCACAGGGTCTATACTGACGGACTGTTCCTCTGTAAAGACCAGGGTCTCCTCCCACCAGCGCATGAACAAATTAGCTTAAGATGGGGCACAAAGACTCCCCATCACAGTGCCCCTGAGCTAAAGGTAGACCCTGTTATTAAAGGAAAACACATTTCTGGTCAGCGTGAAATGCAAAAGACGGAGGAGAAAGAGACTGTGGGCGCGATACCAACATCCCCGAGTCCGCAGGGAGTGGTCCACTGCTTTGATCCCCAGAGGATGTGGAATGCTGGAGTACAAAGCCTCCACATCAATCCTCGCAAGTAAACTTCTCCTACTTCACATGGATCCCTTTTAAATGCTTCAAGAGGTCTGTGGTGTCGCGGGTGTAGGAGGGGAGTGCTGCCACAAAAGGGGCTATGATCTGATCAATTTAGATCCCCAAATTTTGACAGAGATTTCCCACCCCCGACACTATTGGACGCCCCTTATGGGGATGTGTCCCCTTGTGTAGTTTGGCAATTAATGGCACATGGAGAGATAAAAGGCGCTCATAGGGTGATATCGTCAGAGCTGGTTAGATAAGTTAAATGTGTGATGTTGCTCACCTATTCGGGTTGTGTTAATTGGACACAACCCCAGTGCAGGTGTACAGTGAGGATGACCAGAATGCGATTGTTGGTGCAGCCTAGGCTTTGTCCAGGGCCTTGTGGCGGTGGCCAGTCCACCAGTTTGGCTCGAAAAGGAGTTGGGGAAAGCGTAAGAGCTAGCAGATCAGACGCAGGACTGCCGGTGGCGCACTCAAACAATCAGATGATTTAGTTCAGGTTGACTTCTCCACGTGCTTGAACATTGAGCGGCCGTGTCAGCACTTGCTGACCCGTTCTCAAAGATCGAACAAAGGCCCTACAATCCCCAGACCGTGGTGTAAGAACGAAACAAATTTTAAGACTTGAGAAAGGGGTATGTTACCCTGAAACGTGTCGTCTAATTAATAAAGTCAACCTGAACTACATCATCTGATTGTTTGAGTGCGCCACCGGCAGTCCTGCGTCTGATCTGCTAGCTCTTACGCTTTCCCCAACTCCTTGTGTATTTTGGGGAGGCAATAGAAGGTGGACATGCGGGGACAGGATGGAAGCAAAAACTTATATTCCTCATCGGTAATAATCTGTGAATACTTTGCCTCGTCCAATATATTTTTAAGATCGCGTCTAAAGTCCTCAGTGGCGTCACGGGGTACCACTTCGAAAGCGGATGGTTCATGAAGTAAAGACTCACACATAGCCCTGTGGGGTGGCATGTAAGATGGCGGAACAGCTTTCATTGTCTGAACACTGTATATATTAAATTTAATTACCTTGACTGACATTCTGCTGTTTGGCCACAAGATGCCACTGTTTCCTAAACACAGCTAACAGGCTGCATATTTCCATATTCATGAGAGGTGGAGTTTCAGAGCCTGGAGAAGAAAAAGCAAGCATCCATCTTAGAGGAAGCTGAGACTGAGGAACTGTGTGAGCAGAGGATCCAATGGCATCCAGGTGTGGGAGCATACCTCAGTGACCAGAGCTGCAGCTAAGTGAAGTTGATCATGTCCAAGGCCCTGATCCTGTCCAGAGAAATGAGGATTGCTTCCAGGAACACTGATGAGAGCTGAGGAGCAAAGCTACATACACTGTGGTACCGCATGCTTGTTGGAGAAGCATTTGTTCTGTTCAGAGTAACGAGCAGATACATAGCAGACCCAGGTCGGTAACATTATGCACGCACCTCATTACAGTGTTGGCGCCTAGACACTGAGACCAGGCCTGTAGTTAGTTAGTTAGGGTCTCTGTTTGTGTAAGGCCACAAGTGTTGCTGGCTGTTCATTGCAAGGACTCAGTAACTTAAAGTGACATTTCACATTGGACAGCTGGTAAACTTCTCACAAACATAAGCCAGACTGGTGTTTTGCTCAGGAGGAATACTCAGGCACTTACTACAAGACCAGTTATGGGAGGGGGAAATTCTGTAGAGCACTGTTAGGTTGTAAGCTGTTGTGCTACACAACAAGCTAGACCGCATCACGCACCCAAACAATTGTTCTTGTTTTTTTAGGGTAATAACAGGTAAGGTGTGGCAGTTTAGTTGTGCCCGCCAGTAGGTCAATTACTGCACTTTCCTTCTGCGTCCATCGGAGGGTGCCGTGCTGTGCAGTACAAGGGTCTCATCCTACAAGCTGGGTGTATGTCATTTTATCGTATGTTTCCAGCATTTGTGGTTGTGTTCATTGCCACGTTTAAGTAATATTCTGTTTTGGCAAAAGCTGATGTTGAGGTTGCTTTCCTCGTTCGTGACTTCACTGTATCATGGGGAGCCCATCCGGTACACAGCTTACACAGGTGTGAATAACAGCTCTGAAGAGAGGCAGGTCTAAACAGAAGATCAGAAGTGAAGCAGGCTTGAACAGAGGATCTAAAGTGAAGCAGGTCTGAACAGAGGATATAAAGTGATGCAGGTCTGAACAGTGGCTCTGAAGAGAAGCAGGTGTGAACAGAGGATCTGAAGGAAAGCAGGTGTGACCAGAAGTTATTACAGTGAGTGAGGCAGCTCAAAGCAGAGCAACTGAAGGGAAGCAAAGCCTAAGCAGAGATTCTGCAGGGAAGTTGTCTGAACAGAGGCTCTGAAGGGAAGCAGATCTGAACAGAATATCTGAAGGGAAGCAGGTCTGAACAAAGAATCTGAAATGAGGCACATCTAAACAGAGGATCTGAAGGGAAACATGTCTTAACATAGTTCCTGCAGGAAAGCAGGTTTGATCTGAAGAGAGGCATGTCTAAACAGAGGATGTGAAGGGAAGCAGGTCTGAACAAAGGTTCTTCAGTAATGCTGCTCCTTAAGAAAAGACAGTGGGCCTCATTTATCAAAACTTTCAAACCGGAAAACTGTCTTAGTTGCCCATAGAAACCAGAGCTCACCTTTCATATTTTCAGAACACTTTAAGAAATGACATCTGAGCTCTGATTGGTTGCATTGGGAAACTAAGACAGTTTACCTGTTAGTTTTGATAAATGAGGACCAGTGTGCGCCTCTATTTTCAGTCACAGTAATTTACGCACAAATAGGTCTCATTGCTGAACTTCTATATCCACCATTAACTGTTATTTGCTGCATGTGACTGTGTCTGTGCCATTTGGAACTGATACTTGCCTGCACCGATACTGATTTCAGTTTAAAAGAATAGTGAATGGCAGGAGCTATACTGTTTTTCATGGCTTAACAATTCTTGCAGAGAATGAGTGTAAAGTAAGTGGAGCTAGAAGACACCTTTGGGCTCTTGGCCATAGACAAACGCATACAAATTCTGCCAACCAAACATTTCTGTGTATAAGAGAGTTGGGAGAATGTTACTAGAGATAGCTGTTGGCCAAATGATCGTTCGGCTGACAGCTGTTGAATGTATATAATGTTTGTGGTCATGGCTACAGCCAAGAGATATCCGAAGAACCCTAGGGAAAGAAACAACGGGAACAACCTAACCCAGCTAAGCGTGTCTTAGCTAACCTGACTAAATGGCTTGTTGTGTGCCCTAAGCCATGATCGTGGGTAGGCCTATAAGTGGGCAAAAACCAAGCCAAGTAAGGTAGAAAAGAAAACTCGAATGGCATGTGCAAACTAATCCCCAAGCCAACTGTAAGGTGTCAGGGATCTTGAGCGAAAATGAGGTTAGTGCGGCAAGAAGCTACAAAGCCATAATATACAAGATTCTGTTTATGCCCTCCTATGAGTGAGGGAATTCAATTGCAATAAAGCTACCGCTGAAAATGAATCCATGGTAGTAAGAAAAGGCAAAGACTTTGCGTGGGGACCTGGTTGACAAGATATGATCGACTACGATCAGAGACTGAAATGTTAGAGGGAATTACCCTACTTGTTCCTCCTCTGGCAGGACCTGAACGAAAGCATGAACAATTAAAGCAAGATGAAATATCTGCTTAAGACATGACAATGATGCTGTAGGGCGAACTGGACCAGTTTGAGGACAAAAACATAAGGTGAGCGAGCAACATGGATTATTAGGAGATTAGAGAAGCAGGTATGTATGTGATACATATGGGCCAAATCAGCCTAGATACACAGATGGACAACCAACCAGGCAATCAGCCCTGCAGGACTGAAAACAGCCATGGGGCCGAAGCTGTCATGAGGTGAACAAAATGAACAAAAGAAAACTTCTGAAAGGTGTGCTATGGAAAATAGTTTTAGATGGCTGTATGAACTACCAATGTCGATGTCGATTGTGAAATCCTCTAAGCCAAGAGCCACTCCAGCAAGCCTCTTATG
>JAKVIS010004838.1:0-13179 GCA_033119425.1 Bufotes viridis
CAGGACTGATGCCTGATTAAAAAACCTTTGATGTACACAGACCCATTGAAATGAATGGGTCAGGATTCAGTGCGGGTGCTATGCGTGTCACGCGTACACCCACGCGGAAAATTCGAGTTTTATGGTGCGAGTTTCACGCTTCAACTGATTTTGAAAACTACACCCTTTAAAGAATATATTAAGGGGAGTACTAAGCACTTTGACCCCCTAAGCGTTTTACGGAATTTGGAAACACTTGGCTGTAAAAATGAAAAGTTTTGTTTCTTCCAATAAAATGTTTAAAAGCACCCGATAATTTGTTACCCATTTTCTCCTAAATACGTCAACACCCCATATGTGGTGGGGCCACATGGCAGGACTCAGAACGGAAGGAGCCCTACATTGCCCGCACACCACTAGGCTGAAGAACAGCTTTTACCCCAAAGCAATCAGTCTCCTAAATGCTCTGAGATTATTGACCCTTCCTAGGATAGAAACTACCACAGACTGAAGTGACTGCTGCATTCGTGACCCCATGAAGATGATCTCTTGTCTGCGGTGGTGTCTGAATCAGTTTGTATATATTGTGGGGAGTCGCTCTGGTAGATAGCGGTGCGGGTGCAGTACAGAGGCAAAACGGAGTCCAGAAAGTGTAGCAAACAGTGTTTAATTCACACTTGCATCAAACAAACGGAAAACAGTCTCTTGGTGTTAGTTCACACATATCAGAAATCACGAGGCAAAACAAAACAGTCCAACACAGGTTCCAGTCACCTGGGAGGTTTTAGGTGCAGGTTCACACCTAGCTGTCAGTCCAGCCGCAAGACAATCGACCTCAGGCTTCCAGGCCGTCTGCACTCCTCCTTGCTGGGCTCTTGCTTCCAGCCCAGGGAGCTCCACAGCACTAACAGCAGCTCCAGGACAATCACACACACACCTGCTGGTGCTGGCTGTGTTTTAAAGGCCCGGAAAAACCGGCCTGGACCGTGGGAGTAGGCACCCACCCAACTCTTTGCCTACTCCCAGTAAGAGCCGGCCCGGATTGGCTTTGCAGCCAAACTAAATACAAATGTGTCAAACAGCACTAGCTGCTGCTGACACCCAAGAAAACCCGGCTCTTACCTCACCGAGGCCAGGAACCTCGGTGACACGTACCTGCCATCGACCACGGTACCTTGCACCCTCTTACACCCCCCTTTGTTCAGCCCTGAGGGGTGAACACATGTGAGGCAGTGGACGCGGGACAGGGCATCTGCATTACCCTGCAAGCGACCTGCCCTGTGTTCTACCGAGAACTTGAAATTTTGTAAGGATAGGAACCACCTGGTGACCCGAGCATTCCTCTCCTTGGCCTGGCTCATCCACTTGAGAGGGAATGGTCGGTCACCAGACGGAACCTCCTCCCTAACAGGTAATAGCGGAGAGATTCGAGTGCCCACTTGATAGCCAGGCACTCCCTCTCCACTATACTATATCTGGTCTCGGCTGGTGTGAGTTTACGGCTCAGGAAGACAACGGGATGTTCTTCCCCATTGACTTCCTGAGACAGTACTCCACCGAGACCTACCTCCGAGGCGTCGGTCTGAGCAGACGAACTCCCTGTTGAAGTCGGGTGTCACCAAAACCGGGGACCCACACAGGGCCGACTTCAACGCGGAGAAAGCCTCCTCCGCCTTCTCACTCCAGCTAACCTTCCCAGACTTTCGCCCCTTCAACAGGTCTGTCAACGGCGCTGCTATTGTAGCAAAGTGGGGCACAAACCGCATGTAGTACCCTACAATTCCCAGGAAGGACTTTACCTGCCTGGTGGTGACCGGTCGGGGCCAGTTACGTATGGCCTCTACCTTAGTCACCTGAGGCTTGATGACTCCCCGCCCAATGACATATCCCAGATATTTGGTCTCTTCCAACCCAATCGCACACTTCTTTGGATTGGCGGTTAGTCCAGCTTTCCTCAGGGCATCCACCACCGCCTGCACTTTGGGCAAATGGCTTTCCCAGTCGGTGCTGTGGATGACTACATCATCTAAGTAGGCCGAGGCGTACCGACGATGAGGTCGCAGTACAACGTCCATTAACCTTTGGAAGGTGGCGGGGCGCCATGCAGGCCAAAGGGTAACACCTTGTAATGATACAGGCCCTGCGGGGTAACAAAGCGGTTTTTCCTTGGCCGCCTCCGTTAAGGGTACTTGCCAGTATCCTTTAGTGAGGTCTAGCACAGAAAAATAACGGGCTTGCCCTAAATTCTCAACAAGCTCGTCTACCCGGGGCATGGGATACGCATCAAACTTGGACACTTCATTTAACTTGCGAAAATCGTTGCAGAACCGCAACGTCCCATCCGGCTTGGGTATTAGGACTATGGGACTGGCCCACTCACTTTTCGACTCCTCAATGACATCAAGCTTCAACATTAATTGCACTTCCTCCGCGATGGCCCGTCGCCGAGCCTCGGGTACCCGGTATGGTTTTAACCGGATTTTGGCCTGAGGCTCAGTGACGATGTCATGTTGGATGAGAGACGTGCGGCCAGGGAGGTCCGAGAACACATCCGTGTTCCGACTGATGAACTCCCTGACTTCCTGAACTTGTTTGGACGACAGGCT
The DNA here is from genome assembly GCA_033119425.1 of Bufotes viridis. Taxonomy (NCBI): domain Eukaryota; kingdom Metazoa; phylum Chordata; class Amphibia; order Anura; family Bufonidae; genus Bufotes; species Bufotes viridis. The sequence goes on from JAKVIS010004838.1 coordinate 2,586, forward strand.
GTCTGCAATTTTTACCGTGGATACTGCTTCACAGGCCTCGAGCTGTGGGGCTGGACCCTTGTCACCTAGAAGCCCTGGCCGGGAGTTGTTGTCGTCGGCCGTGTCCCTATCTTTCCACGGCTTTAGTAAATTCACGTGGTACACCTGCTCCGGCTTGCGCTGCCCTGGCTGGTGTACCTTGTAATTTACTTCCCCTACCTTCTCGATCACCTCATAGGGGCCCTGCCACCTAGCTAGGAACTTGCTGTCAAGGGTGGGCACCAGAACCAAAACCCGATCTCCCGGGTTGAAGTCCCGTACCCGAGCCTGACGATTATACACCCTACTCTGGGCTTGTTGCGCTGCCTCCATATGCTCCCGGACCAGCGGCAACACCCTTTCCATCCGGTCCTGCATCTGGGTGACATACTCAATGACACTTTTGTGGGGGACAGGCTGTTGTTCCCACGCTTCCTTGGCGATATCCAACAGGCCCCGAGGGTGTCTGCCATAAAGCAGTTCGAAGGGCGAGAACCCAGTAGAGGCCTGGGGCACCTCTCGCACTGCGAACATGAGATAGGGCAGAAGCAGGTCCCAGTCCTTCCCATCTCTAGACACCACCCTTTTTAACATATTTTTAGAGTTTGGTTAAACCTTTCGACAAGACCGTCTGTTTGCGGATGGTAAACGGACGTCCGTAACTGCTTTATACGCAACAATTTACACAGTTCCCTCATAACTTTGGACATAAAAGGGGTCCCTTGGTCTGTCAGAATCTCTTTTGGCAGGCCCACACGGGAAAACATTTCCATTAACTCTTTGGCAATGAGCTTAGCCGAGGTATGTCGCAGAGGCACCGCCTCTGGATATCGAGTAGCATAGTCCAGAATCACCAGGATATGTTGGTGACCCCTGGCAGACTTCGGTACGGGTCCGACCAGATCCATGGCAATACGCTCGAATGGGACCTCAATTATTGGGAGAGGGACCAGGGGACTTCGGTAATGTGGCTGGGGGCTATTTACCTGACAGGTTGGACAGGACTTACAGAATTCCTCTACTTCCTTAAAGGAAACCGGGCCAGTAAAATCGCTGTAGTATGCGGTCCTGCGTTTTCTGCCACCCCATGTGTCCCCCAAGAACATGTTGGTAGGCAAGCTCCATAACAAGCTTGCGCTATGCGGTGGACACCACCAACTGTTCAACTGGCTCACCTCGGACTTGGTTCACCCGATACAACATATCCTGAAGGACAATAAATCGTGGAAACATTAATTCAGCCCCAGGTTTCTGGGGTTTACCATCAATCATTACAACACTTTCCCAGGCCCTGGTTAGGGTTTGGTCCCGGTGTTGTGCGGTCCCAAAATTTTCCCCGGAGACATTGAGGTCTGCCAACTCAGGTCCCGGTGGCAAGTCCTCCGTGTCTCCCACCATTACACTCAGTGGGGTTGTCTCCCCCTCTACCGCTGGAGCAGTGGTCACCCCTACCGCTGGCCCTTCAGATTCGGGCTCCCAGGGTTCTGGCCTTCCAGTGGTATCAGGCCACTCTCCTAGGGTTACCCCTGTCTCGGGTCCATCAGACAGTTTTATCGCCCGGCCACAGCGCCGGGAAACCTGGGAAGTCCCTCCCAAGTATCAATTCATGTGGGAGTTTGGTAGCGACAGCCACCTCGTGGGTCCACTTACCAGCCGCTGTGGACAAAGTCACTAGTGCAGTGGGGTAGTCTTTTAAGTCTCCGTGGATGCATAGGACCCCGATTTTACGGCCGGTATACTCCGCAGGCCGCACTAGGGCAGCTTTTACCAGGAGACTAGACTCCCGGAGTCCAGCAGGGCCACCGCCAGAGAATCTCCCACCTCTACCTGACACAGGTGGTTATTATCCTGCATCTCACGGGTGCCAGTTGCGCACAGCTTCCGTGCATACAGGGAGTGGCGATCCCCGTAGTTCACATCCACCGGCTCACCCCGATGCGGACAGTCGGCCCTGATGTGGCCTGGCTCCTGACACCTCCAGCATACCACGGGAGGCGGATCCGCAGGGGCACATTCCGTGCAGGTCTCTCTGTCACCGGTCGTCGGAACTGGGGTGGAGGCCTCCGGGGTTTGACTGGCCCCTTCCCAGCAAGACTCCCCTGCAGGTTTCTGGTGGCCTCGTAACGCTCCACCAGGTCGACCATCTCCAGGGCACTTACCGGAGACGCCTGGCCGACCCAGTGTTGGAGGGGATAAGGCAGGGCCCTCCAGAACATGTCGGCCAGCAGACGGTCCAGCATAGCAGTCGGACTTAGAACATCAGGCTGCAGCCACTTTTGCAACCGATGCAGCAACTCATAGTACTGCGGCCTGGCGGGTTCAGCCGTTTTAAAGTCCCACTGGTGGACCCGCTGAGCCCGGACCAACACGTTTACCCCCAATCTGGCCAGGATCTCCCCCTTCACCGTGGGGTAATCAGCAGCCTGGGCATCTGCCAAGTCAAAAAAAACTTGCTGGGGCCCGGATGCCAGGAACGGAGCGACCACCTCGGCCCACTGGTCACGGGGTAACTTTTCCCTCACGGCTACCTTCTCAAAGACCGCCAGATATGTCTCAACGTCGTCCGAGGGGGTCATCTTTGGGATCGCCGCACGGACCGCTTTCCGGGCATCATGGTCGTGGTGGGACGCTCCTGCAGCTTGTAACGCCATCACGTGCTGTAACAGTAGCTGGTTGGTCTCCCGCTGCTGCACGTTAGCCTCTATGAGAGCTTTCACAGCCGCCTCCATGTTGCCAGCAATTCCTACTTGTAGCTTTGCTGGCTTAATATATGCCATGCACTTGTGCCCAGCAAAACAAACAAACTTCGGCGGTCACGCCAGCCTCACTGCGCATGCCCGCATCCGACACCAAATGTGGGGAGTCGCTCTGGTAGATAGCGGTGCGGGTGCAGTACAGAGGCAAAACGGAGTCCAGAAAGTGTAGCAAACAGTGTTTAATTCACACTTGCATCAAACAAACGGAAAACAGTCTCTTGGTGTTAGTTCACACATATCAGAAATCATGAGGCAAAACAAAACAGTCCAACACAGGTTCCAGTCACCTGGGAGGTTTTAGGTGCAGGTTCACACCTAGCTGTCAGTCCAGCCGCAAGACAATCGACCTCAGGCTTCCAGGCCGTCTGCACTCCTCCTTGCTGGGCTCTTGCTTCCAGCCCAGGGAGCTCCACAGCACTAACAGCAGCTCCAGGACAATCACACACACACCTGCTGGTGCTGGCTGTGTTTTAAAGGCCCGGGAAAAACCGGCCTGGACCGTGGGGAGTAGGCACCCACCCAACTCTTTGCCTACTCCCAGTAAGAGCCGGCCCGGATTGGCTTTGCAGCCAAACTAAATACAAATGTGTCAAACAGCACTAGCTGCTGCTGACACCCAAGAAAACCCGGCTCTTACCTCACCGAGGCCAGGAACCTCGGTGACACGTACCTGCCATCGACCACGGTACCTTGCACCCTCTTACAATATTCATAAACACTTCCTACTTTGCGCTTGCTATACATATGCTGTGAATAGTAATGCTTTCTAGTGCTATGCTTTAGTTTAAATGTCAGTTCTTGTTCCTCTATCCATGGCATCTAGGATTGCTCCAAACAACATTTCATTGTATTGTACATTGTATTTCATTGTATTGTACAGTGACAATAAAGGCATTTTATCTTATCTTATCTTATCTTATGGCTTTTGCAGTGCAGATTTTGATAGATAGGTTTCATAGGTGCCATTGTTTTTTTATTTTTTAAGTGATTGTCTTAGGTAGGGGGCTAATTTTTTGCGGGATGAGGTGACGGTTTGATTGGTTAAATTTTGGGGTACATAAGAATTTTTGATCGCTAGGTATTAAACTTTTTGTGAGGCAAGGTGAAAAAAATTGGTGTTTTGGCATAGTTTTATGTTTTTTACAGCGTTCACCTGACGGAGCATATAATGTGATATTTTTATAGAGCAGGTTGTTACGGACGCGGCGATACCTAATATGTCTATCATTTTAATTTCTGTTACGTTTTACACAGTGATTTCACTGAAATACTTTTCTTTTTTTCTTAATTTTTCCCAATTTTTTTTTACTTTATTTTGTTAAAAGGACACTTTTTCTTTTTTACTTGAAACTTTTAATTTTTTTTGTAAAACATAGTAACATAGTGTGTTAAGGTGCAGGGTGCCGTCCTAGATGGCAGGTACGTGTCACCGAGGTTCATAGCCTCGGTGAGGTAAGAGCCATTTGTTGATGTCAGTAGCAGCTAGTGCTACTGACACATTTGCTAAATAGCATGGCTGCAAAGCCGATCCTGGCCGGCTCTTACCGGGAGCAGCTAAAGGGTAGGGTGGGTGGCTGCTCCCCACGACCCAGTCCTGGTTTTGGGCTGGGTTTAAAAACTCAGCCAGCACCAGCAGCTGTGAGAGTGATTGTCCTGGAGCTGCTAATAGTGCTGGGAGCTGAGGGCTGTATTTTGGGACCTGCGGCTGGAGCCAAGCTGGAGGGCTCAGACCCCTGTGAAAACGAACAGGCTGCCTGAAAACGCCTGTCTATGGACTTGCTAACACCAAGGAGCTAAGGTGACTCTTCCGTTTATGGACTTTTTTTGTGTGTGAACAAACACCAAGCCACCTGTTTTTTGTGATGCTCTTTTTGTTGTGTGAATAAAACACTGTTTTCCGCACCTTCTGGACTCCCTTGTGCCTCTATACTGCACCCGCACCGCTGTCTACCAGAGCGACTCCCCACATTTGGTGTCGGATGCAGGCATGCGCAGTGAGGCTGGCGTGAACGCCGAAGTTTGTTTTTTCTGGGAACGACTGGATGTCCTATATTCGGCCGGCAAAGTTGCAGCCTGTGTTCCCTGACAAAATGGAGGCGGCGGTGAAAGCTCTCATAGAGGCTAACGTGCAGCAGCGGGAGACCAACCAGCTACTGCTACAGCATGTCCCACCACGACCATGATGCCCGGAAAGCGGTCCGTGCGGCGATCCCAAAAATCACCCCCTCAGACGACGTGTAGACATATCTGGCGGTCTTTGAGAAGGTCGTCGTGAGGGAAAAGTTACCCCGTGACCAGTGGGCCGAGGTGGTTGCTCCGTTCCTGGCATCCGGACCCCAGCAAGTTTTTTTTGATTTAGCAGATGACCAGGCTGCTGATTATCCCACGGTGAAGGGGGAGATCCTGGCCAGACTGGGGGTAAATGTGTTGGTCCGGGCTCAGCGGGTCCACCAGTGGGACTTTTAAGCGGCTGAACCCGCCAGGCCGCAGTACTATGAATTGCTGCACAGGTTGCAAAAATGGCTGCAGCCTGATATTCTAAGTCCGACTGCTATGCTGGACCGACTGCTGGCTGACATGTTCTGGAGGGCCTTGCCTTACCCCCTTCAGCACTGGATCGGCCAGGTATCACCCACCAATGCCCTAGAAATGGTCGACCTGGTGGAGCGCTATGAGGCCAGCCAAAACTTGAAAGGGGGTGTTGTTGGGAGGGGGCCGGTCAAACCCCGGAGGACTCCCATCCAGTCCCGTCGACTGGTACCCGAGAAACCTGCTCGGCGTGTACCCCCTGTAGACCCGGCCCCGATAGTCTGCTGGCGGTGTCACGAGCCTGGCCACGTAAGGGCCGACTGTCCACAGGGGGGAGAACCCATGGAGATTAATTATGGGTACCGGGCTTCCATGTATGCCCGGAGACTGTGTGCGACCGGCACCCCGAGACAATAGACAATCGTCATCTGTGCCAGGTGCAAGTCGGGGATAACCTGGCAGTGGCGCTGTTGGACTCAGGGAGCCTAGTAACCCTGGTAAGTGCTGCCCTGGTACAGCCCACCCAGTATACGGGCCGGAAAGTTGGTGTGGTGTGCATACACGGAGACTTAAAGGACTATCCCACTGCTGTAATGTCTCTGTCCACGGCGGCCGGCACATGGACTTGTGAAGTGGCGATCTCCTCAAAGCTACCGTATGAACTAATAATTGGGAGAGACTTCCCTGGTTTTCCGTCACTATGGCCTGAGATGAAAGTGACTAATAGCCCTGAGACAGGGGTAACCCTAGCAGAGTGGCCTGGTTCCAGTGGGGGGCCAGAGCCCTGGGAGCCCGAGTCCGAAGGGCCTGCGGTAGGGGTGACCACCACTTCTGTGATAGAGGGGGAGACACCCCCACTGAGTGTAATGGTGGGAGACATGGCGGACTTGCCACCCGGACCTGAGTTGGCAGACCTCCACGTCTCCGGCGATAATTTTGGGACCGCCCAACACCGGGACCAAACCCTAACCAGGGCCTGGGAGAATGTGCTGGAAATTGATGGTAAACCCCAGAAACCAGGGGCTGAGTTAATATTTCCCCGTTTTGTTGTTCACCAAGAAATGTTATATCGGGTGAACCAAATCCGGGGTGAATCTGTTGAACAGTTGGTGGTGCCCACAGCGTACCGCAAGCTGGTCATGGAGCTTGCCCACCAACATGTTCTTGGGGGACACCTGGGGTGGCAGAAAACGCAGGACCGCATACTGCAGCGGTTTTATTGGCCCAGTGTGTTCAAGGAGGTAGAAAATTATTGTAAGTCCTGTCCCACCTGTCAGATAAATAGCCCCCAGCCACATTTCCGTAGTCCTCTGGTACCTCTTCCAATTATTGAGGTCCCGTTTGAGCGAATCGCTATGGATCTAATTGGGCCTGTACCAAAGTCTGCCAGGGGCCACCAACACATTCTGGTAGTTCTCGACTATGCCACTCGGTATCCGGAGGTGGTGCCTCTGCGACATACCTCAGCTAAGCTCATTGCCAAAGAGTTAATGGAAATGTTTTCCCGTGTGGGCCTGCCAAAAGAGGTTCTGACAGACCAAGGGACCCCTTTTATGTCCAAAGTTATGAGGGAACTGTGTAAATTGTTGCGTATAAAGCAGTTACGGACGTCCGTTTACCATCCGCAAACAGACGGTCTTGTCGAGAGGTTTAACCAAACTTTAAAAAATATGTTAAAAAGGGTGGTGTCTAGAGATGGGAAGGACTGGGATCTGCTTCTGCCCTATCTCATGTTCGCAGTGCGAGAGGTGCCCCAGTCCTCTACTGGGTTCTCGCCCTTCGAACTGCTTTATGGCAGACACCCTCGGGGCCTGTTGGATATCGCCAAGGAAGCGTGGGAACAACAGCCTGTCCCCCACAAAAGTGTCATTGAGTATGTCACCCAGATGCAGGAACGGATGGAAAAGGTGTTGCCGCTGGTCCGGGAGCATATGGAGGCAGCGCAACAAGCCCAGAGTAGGGTGTATAATCGTCAGGCTCGGGTGCGGGGCTTCAATCCGGGAGATCGGGTTTTGGTTCTGGTACCCACCCTTGACAGCAAATTCCTAGCTAGGTGGCAGGGCCCCTATGAGGTGATCGAGAAGGTAGGGGAAGTAAATTACAAAGTACACCAGCCAGGGCGGCGCAAGCCGGAGCAGGTGTACCACGTGAATTTACTAAAGCCGTGGAAAGATAGGGACACGGCCGACGACCACAGCCCCCGGCCAGGGCTTCTAGGTGAAAAGGGTCCAGCCCCACAGTTCGAGGCCTGTGAAGCCGTAACCACGGTAAAATTGCAGACAGCCTGTCTTCCAAACAAGTTCAGGAAGTCAGGAGTTCATCAGTCGGAACACGGATGTGTTCTCGGACCTCCCTGGCCGCACGTCTCTCATCCGACATGACATCGTCACTGAGCCTCAGGCCAAGATCCGGTTAAAACCATACCGGGTACCCGAGGCTCGGCGACGGGCCATCGCGGAGGAAGTGCAATTAATGTTGAAGCTCGATGTCATTGAGGAGTCGAAAAGTGAGTGGGCCAGTCCCATAGTCCTAATACCCAAGCCGGATGGGACGTTGCGGTTCTGCAACGACTTTCGCAAGTTAAATGAAGTGTCCAAGTTTGACGCGTATCCCATGCCCCGGGTAGACGAGCTTGTTGAGAATTTAGGACAAGCCCGTTATTTTTCTGTGCTGGACCTCACTAAAGGGTACTGGCAGGTACCCTTAACGGAGTCGGCCAAGGAAAAAACCGCTTTTGTTACCCCGCAGGGCCTGTATCACTACAAGGTGTTACCCTTTGGCCTGCATGGCGCCCCCGCCACCTTCCAAAGGTTAATGGACATAGTGCTGCGACCACATCGTCGGTACGCCTCGGCCTACTTAGATGATGTAATCATCCACAGCACCGACTGGGAAAGCCATTTGCCCAAAGTGCAGGCGGTAGTGGATGCCCTGAGGAAAGCTGGACTAACCGCCAATCCAAAGAAGTGTGCGATTGGGTTGAAAGAGACCAAATACCTGGGGTATGTCATTGGGCGGGGAGACATCAAGCCTCAGGTAAATAAGGTAGAGGCAATACGGAGTTGGCCCCGACCGGTCACCACCAGGCAGATAAAGTCGTTCCTGGGGATTGTGGGGTATTACATGAGGTTTGTGCCCCACTTTGCCACTATCGCTTCGCCATTGACAGAGTTATTAAAGGGGCGTAAGACAGGGATGGTCCGCTGGAATGAGCAGGCAGAAAAGGCTTTCTCCGCCCTGAAATCGGCCCTGTGTGGGTCCCCGGTTTTGGTGACACCCGATTTCAGGAAAGAGTTCGTTGTCCAGACCGACGCCTCTGAGGTTGGCCTTGGTGCGGTACTGTCGCAGGAAGTCAACGGGGAGGAGCATCCCGTTGTCTTCCTCAGCCGCAAGCTCACCCCAGCCGAGACCAGGTACAGCATAGTCGAGAGAGGTGCCTGGCCATCAAGTGGGCACTCGAGGCCCTCCGTTATTACCTGTTGGGCAGAAGCTTCCGCCTGGTGACCGACCATTCCCCACTCAAGTGGATGTGCCAAGCCAAAGAGAGGAATGCCCGGGTCACCAGGTGGTTTCTGTCCCTACAGAATTTCAAATTCACGGTGGAGCACAGAGCGGGCCGGTTGTTAAAAAATGCAGACGCGCTCTCCCGGGTACACTGTTTGTCGTGTGTCCACCCCTCAGGGTTGAACAAAGGGGGGTATGTGGTAAGGTGCAGGGTGCCGTCCTAGATGGCAGGTACGTGTCACCGAGGTTCATAGCCTCGGTGAGGTAAGAGCCATTTGTTGATGTCAGTAGCAGCTAGTGCTACTGACACATTTGCTAAATAGCATGGCTGCAAAGCCGATCCGGGCCGGCTATTACCGGGAGCAGCTAAAGTGTAGGGTGGGTGGCTGCTCCCCACGACCCAGTCCTGGTTTTGGGCTGGGTTTAAAAACTCAGCCAGCACCAGCAGCTGTGAGAGTGATTGTCCTGGAGCTGCTAATAGTGCTGGGAGCTGAGGGCTGTATTTTGGGACCTGCGGCTGGAGCCAAGCTGGAGGGCTCAGACCCCTGTGAAAACGAACAGGCTGCCTGAAAACGCCTGTCTATGGACTTGCTAACACCAAGGAGCTAAGGTGACTCTTCAGTTTATGGACTTTTTTTGTGTGTGAACAAACACCAAGCCACCTGTTTTTTGTGATGCTCTTTTTGTTGTGTGAATAAAACACTGTTTTCCGCACCTTCTGGACTCCCTTGTGCCTCTATACTGCACCCGCACCGCTGTCTACCAGAGCGACTCCCCACAATAGTGACATAGTATATAAGGCCAAAAAAAGACATTTGTCCATCCAGTTTGGCCTGTTATCCTGCAAGTTGATCCAGAGGAAGGCAAAAAAACCCTGTGAGGTAGAAGCCAATTTTCCCCACTTATGGGGGAAAAAAATTAACTCCCTGGATTAACGACCCATCTCTAGTAGCTATAGCCTGTAATATTATTACACTCCAGAAATACATCCAGGCCCCTCTTGAACTCTTTTAGTGAACTCACCATCACCACCTCCTCAGGCAGAGCGCTCCATAGTCTCACTGCTCTTACCGTAAAGAATCCTCTTCTGTGTTTGTGCACAAACCTTCTTTCCTCCAGATGCAGAGGATGTCCCCTCGTCACAGTCACAGTCCTGGGGATAAATAGATGATGGGAGAGATCTCTGTACTGACCCCTGATATTTTTATACATAGTAATTAAATCTCCCCTCAGTCATTGTTTTTCTAAAGTGAATAACCCCAATTTTGATAATCTTTCAGGGTATTGTAGTTCCCTTATTCCAGTTATTACTTTAGTTGCCCTCCTCTGAACCCTCTCCAGCTCTGCTATGTCTGCCTTGTTCACAGGAGACCAGAACTGTACACAATACTCCATGTGTTGTCTGACCAGTGATTTGTAAAGTGGTAGGACTATGTTCTCATCACGGGCATCTATGCCTCTTTTGATGCAACCCATTATCTTATTGGCCTTTTCCATGTCAGTGTTACCCAGTGTTTTACCATTGAGTATGTACGGGTGACTTGCATTATTCCTTCCCATGTGCATAATCTTACATTTGTCAGTGTTAAACCTCTTCTGCCACTTCTCTGCACAAGCCTCCAATCTATCCAGATCCATCTGTAGCAGTATACTGTCCTCTTCTGTGTCAATTTCATTACACAGTTTAGTGTAATCTGCGAAAATTTATATTTTACTCTGCAAGTCTTCTACAAGATCATTACTAAACATATTGAAGAGAATAGGGTCCAATACTGACTCCTGAAGTA